>JAUESI010000008.1:2864262-2880214 GCA_032275145.1 Synergus laeviventris | reverse complement strand
TATAGGGTCTTCCAATATAATGTATTTATTTAGACTTGATTTATTCTGTGAAATTCTCCCCTCAACAAAAAACAAAATCGTTCGAAAATCTGAAAAGTATCTTCGCTTCAGTTTGGTCTGAGAGGTGATCTCTAGAATTTTGAAGACACTGAATATGTTTATTTGTAAGTCTAAAGAGATCCTTTTTCTGGTTGAGCAGCACGTGCAACTTTAGGGGTTGAAAAATACAGTCTCTTCAGCGTTGCTAACCGATCTATATTACTTCGTCCAACAGAATTCCCTCTCCCGAACGGTTTGGAATTTCAAAGGAGACGAATTTCATTCCGCGCTTGTTGACGACGAGGACCGAATTGCGAGTAGGTAGTTGGTCTTTATTGACATGAGCTTCTTCAACGTCGCTCGTGTTCTAGCTTTACCTTCTTTCACTACTTTCTTTCTAATTTTATACCTCGCGTCGCTCGGAGCATTTATTTTGACAAACAATCGGAATTTCGGATTTATCAGATTTTGATCTCTTTTGCTTTCAAAGTATACACAGAGGATTCAAGAATTATAGTTTAATGAAATAATAGAGATAACAAGAGGTAAATGATTATAGTGGCAAAGGAAAGGTTACAATGTTTCTTCACAGTGTGTCTTGAGAAAATAGAGAAAGAAAGGGATGAATCTCTCAAGAAACCGCTGCAACTTCTCGTTGCAAATCCTGAATAGGTTTGCTAAGTGTGAAAAGTTCACAGAGAAAAGAGATTTCTTTCTTAAGGACTTGCCTTGGAGAACTTCAAGGGAAGTATTTTATTCCACTTTTTATCGTTAGTAGTTGACGCTTCGAGAGATTTTGTGTCTGTTGCAATCAGCATGTAGTTTCGTTTCTACACACGCAAGGTTTTGTAAAAAAGTCCAAGTAAAAAAATACAGTTTAATTTTTCATTTTGTTTTTACTGTTTCAAATATTTCAAGTACGTTTTCGTTAAATTAAATTTATTGCATGTCTGCTGGAGAGATATTGGAAGTGAATCTTAAACCACTTCTGTGATGTGCAGATTATTTTGCAGTGGCATGCTTTGGATCTGACCAAAACTATATTCACTAAAATTCGATTAGTTATGACATACAGAATGTATTCTGACATTTTTATTTGAAGCTGTTATTTGACGCTGAATAAAAGGGATTCTGCCAAGGGAGCTTTCTCGTGAAGCAGGCGCGATAAGTCCTTTACATAATTCAAAGACAACTCCCGTTCATTTCTGAATTTAAATATCTTATTAGGGACGTTCGTGTACTTAGTGGTACCTCTCTCGGGTCCCACATCTTCCAAAAAGGGTGAGGAAAAGAAGCGTGAGAATTTCGGAAGAGGAGACAGCTCGGGGTGAAAGGACTGAAAAATATTTTAATTGTAAAACAGTAATCTGGCACCGCATTGTCTTCAGAAGACTGAGGTTCATTTCCAGAAGTTAGCTTCAGTGGACGAAGAATTTGAAGTCGAAATCAGTTTGACGATCTTGGCGATAGACCAGGAAACTTGGCTTTCTATTATTTTACCATCCAATTTATGCCGTACCACCGCGTTTTTAGTTCACTGCGACTGGAAGATTCGCGATGAAAATACGGCCTGCATAAAGAAAGCCGATCCGAGTGAAAGAAATTTCAGAACTTTTTCAACTTTTTCAACTAGTCTTGATAAGTCGCTAATTTCTTCTTTATTACAATACGTTTAATCTAATGGAAATGAATGATTACTGCAGATCAAGTTTCGTTAATTGAAAATAGTTCACACTTACTCACTTTAAAATAGGAAATTTGAATATGGAAATCAGGGTGGTCGCATGTCAAAGAAGTCAGAATTAAGTCAGAAAAATTTAAAAATTGTATCTTGTGGCCACCCTAGAAATGAACCTGCTCTGACATCTTGCTCTATTTAAAAAAGATAGTTCTTTTTCACAATAGAATCTATATTCTTTTTTCTGTCATCAGAATCTTATAAAATTGGTTACATCTCATGTCTGACTCAAAATGTCGTATACTACTTGAAATTCTATGCTATCTTAATTCAATTATTCTTGGTAGAAAATATATATAATTCGCTAATTTCAATAATTCCTGAGAAGAGGTAGATTTATATTTCTATTTGAAGGATTTATTTGCAAAGAAACGTGATCAAGTAAAAGCTTTGATTGAAGCCGAATAAACCGTCTGTTGAATCGACAAGCTGGGAATACCAGGTAGTTTTATGAGCTTTTTAGCTTTCTACGAAAGGTTGAGCCTCTGTCTTGGCAGTGTATCTTTACGTTCGATTGAAAATTCATGCTTGTCTATTAGATCCAAAGACGTTGCACTTTAAACTTGGAAGTAGTGATTACTATCGAGGATGCAAAACAGCTTCTTGTAAGACGCCATCAATAAAGTTTTCGTGTACTAACAGCTTAACTACTCAACTAGTCAGCTACTCTAATGAATTAGAGATCAAAGTCATTCGACCTTCTTGATCTCTTTATTAATTTCGCGTTGAAGAGTCAATAACTAGCGATGTATGGAGTATTGGAAATTTACTTTACAGTAGATAATTTTAACAAATTTTAAACTTCAAGCACTGTTGGCGCACTTACATGAAGATTTTTAACGGGAATACCATCTTTGTATCCTTCGTCTCTTTCAACGTGATTTTGCATACTAATTCATGCTTTTCTACCGTGATTGATATTCTGAATTTAGAAAAGGATGAGCGAATTTACATATTTCTGTAATATCAAGCAATGATGTTTTAATGATGAGAAAAATAATTCTAAAAAGTACATAAGATTCCTTTTTCCATTTTTCTCATATTAAACATTCTTCAAAAATGTTTATGCTCATTTTTAAATTGAATAAATATATATATAGGCGATGCGTTTTCTAAAATTTCGTAAAAGTAGCTCTTGTGTTTTATATTTTGAGATCAAATACTGTAAGAGTATTTTCCTATTATACCTATACTTTCAGCCCCAAATTGAGTAATACTGTTACCTTCGTTTCCGAGCAGTATTACTTGAAGATACAAAGTCCTATTGGAGATTGTGAGATAGAACTTACGATTGATCAAAATCCCCTTAACTCGATGACCTGGTCTCCCAATAGAAATGGATGATGTGGTAGATATGTTCGACTCTCGGAGGAATTTTTCTCCCTTGGGAAAAGCCACAAGGAAACCGGAAACTTGAGTTTATTGTGCACGAGGAAGGATAGCACGAGGGCCAAGGGATAGAGTCTAGAGAAAAGAATGAGCTTGACTAGTCCGAGATTCTATCGTTGGTGCAAAAATGCTCGAAACCCTCCGTCTAGGAGTCTGGATAATTTTAGAGTAGCCCTCGTTTCTTGCGGTTAGAGAGTTTCGCGCACATGAAAATAAGTGGACGTACTTTCTAACTACGTTCAGTCGTATGGCAACTTTTATATACTACCGCGTTTGAGAGAGTCTGAAAAATGTCAATGCTTTCAATTTCACGTTTCAAGGTGTATTTCTTATATTATTTTCGTATACCTATATTATTATGTATCTCGTTCTCGAGTTATAAATTTTTATTTTGAAATCATTCACAGTAAAACCAGATTTATTTCCCCGCTTTACTATGTTGCATTCACTTGAAGTAATCTGTCTTTAACCGGAAAAATAAGCATTTTAGAAGTAGAAATATATATTTCTCCTATTTTTCAATCAAGATTAAAATAATTGTTTATATGTATTTACTTAACTTTTTTATGTTCCATCAGCTTGTCATCCCTCCTTTATTTTTAAATATAAAGTAAATTCATGTAGATTGTGCGTATTTTGTTCTTGCTGCGCTATTCTGATAAGAGAAGTTTCTGCGTCGCGCGATCTCCAATGCCCCAGTCGATTGTCACCGCAATACTTTGGCCGAGAAATAAGCTGCGACAACTCGGTGCCAAGTTTCTGAAAATCTTTGTGGCTGCGATTTTCCTCCACTACTTTTTTTCATTTTTCATTTTCTGCTTTTTTTTCTTTTACTCTTTTCTGTTCCCTCTCCTTTTATCATTTTTTTCTCTGCCTTTTTCTATTCCACTCTATTCTTCATCGATCAAGCCTCTTCTCCAAAGGCTCTCTGGGCTGTGCCATTGCCATATGTATTTCGTTTTATTATTAAATTTTATTTGCTATTATTCCAACACAGACAATTCACGGCTAAGTTTTCACAGTTCATGAAAATCCTGTTAACTTTGATTTCTATTTGAGAAATACTGCTTTCCTGAACTTTCTATATTATGAAAGGAATATTTGTTACGCTAAATCGACTACAACGGAATTTAAGTAGTATAAGTCAATTTCAGTCATCCATCTTTGGCGCTAAGTAGTTAATGACATTTTACTCTCTCAATCTAAATTAGTTAAATATAGATTTAAATTGTAATTAAACCTAACGGAAGCATTTAAAGCATTGACAATTAAATAATTACAAATTACAATATAATTTTAATTAAGGCTAAAGGGCTGGTGCCTTTTTTTATTATTTTACACAATAGTGTCGGAATTAAAGAGGGAAACCGTCAAATGTACAATTTATTTTATATTCACCAATCCATTTCTCTCAGTTTATACCCGACGTCAGTGAACTGGATAATTGTCGAATGTGGACCAAGTCTTTGCGATGGAACGTTTTGATTGCAATGGGGAGAGAATAAACATTTATTTTCGAGCTTATGGTAAGAATATTATTTTGATTCGCAGTTCTGTCGAATTCATTTATAATTTAAATTGTCTATCGCAAATTCTTAAATCACTAATACTCTTTCAACAAAATTTAATACTTCGACATCATAATTTTTTTATCTCTCCATAATACTTTGGAGTTGAGAGTATCTATTTTCATATCCCTCTCAGCTTTATCCTTTTTCATGCTTTATTATTAAAGAGTACGGGCTATATTTTAGTTTTACGTGACATTTCCGCGTCTTATGGCAACTATCAAGTCCGAAGCCATTGAATAATAAACGAAAAGTTATTGAACGTGTAATGACCAATATTCGTTTAATACTAATAAAAAAAAAACCCTCGATAAATTACTTGCTAATTGAAAATAAAGCTCTCAATTTTGAAATCGAAATCATGTTTTGACATTTTGTTGAAAATCGTTGTCATTTGTCTCGGATATGAGTAACCCAATTGAACAACAGCAATGCAAATTAAAACGTTTCTCTTGTGTGAATTTAATGTCGAAAATCGAAATTATTTCACTCTTCTTCAATTATTTTGTTAGGATTAAATATTTTTCGATTTTTTGTTTTGCTCTTTCAACACATATTAAAAGCTAATCGCTAAGTCTTTTATGTTATACAGTATAGCTTGACAAATTATAATTACATAAGAATATATTTAAAATGGTATTCAAATGGTTTATTTATTAATATTTTATTCCTCATTGCATTTTTTCAGGTTTTTTTTAGAAGAATTGCAATCTTCCTAGGTTTTCAACTCTCTATTCTCTATAGTGCCTTTGGGCAATAAAATGTACACACCTGGCATCTTCCTTCTTTATTAACGGAAGACCACTTCAGCTTTGGTTATGATTTATCCACCAGAAATACCTTAAATCCTGAAACATGATTGGTGGATTCTGGATTCATCTTAAATAAATTTTTGCCAGAGGTAGAAAAACTGTCTTCAAGATAAATAGAAGGCCGCATTAACTTATTCCAAACTTTGACGAGGTTTAACTTAGGTATCATTTTTAGTCTAATTCATAAAATTAGATTTTCTAAAATGAATTAGAGTTTGGTTTGAAATTTTATTAGTGAACTTGAATAATATATGATATGTTAAAGTACAATATTGGACTGAAAAGTGAGATAATTCAATTTTTAGTCTATAATGTAATATTTTTAAAAGTTTGGATTCGCAAGTATATGTATTCATTATTTTAACATCGAAGAAGTGCGAGAGATATTGATTAGAGAAAGGCACGGAGAAAAGAGTAGATATTGGGCAATAATAATTATTTTAAGAATAAGTCCTCCATAATTTAAATAGAAGTTTCGATTACTTTAAAATTAGCAGAGGACGGAATAAGTAAATACTTATAGACTTCTCCAGTAAAAGTAAAAGTAATCAACTATTTTATCTTCACGGTCTCTTGAGAGGTTTAACTGATTGCCTAGCGGGCCTATGATAACCTCAATTAATAACGACAGGCTCAGTTAGTAATTGACAGGGTAAATTATGAAGCGTCAGTTTGTTAATGTTCAGTGCACGTGTACTTTCGAATTCGAGCTACAATAGATTGGTAACCTATAGGAGCGCGTGTCATTTATACATATGTTATATATATGAAGGTGAAACATATATGTATAAAGCATTCTACAATATTGAATATTTATACAAAAGAGCGGAATTCCATATCCGTATGAGTTTAATTTTCAGATATTATACTACTGAGTTAAAATCAGCGAGCAAGATTCATCGAATACGGACAGTCGCGGACTAGAACAGAGTTCCATAAAATGACCCAGAAATGCATTATTATCCAATTATATCACAGCTGACGTTGCAATTTCTCTCTTTCTCGTCCGACGCTCGGCTTGCCGTTTGCGATAATGAAACGACGATCATTTCCGTTCGGCGTAACGACTGCGATTTATCGCCCGTAAATATTACGCACTACCGCACCCAGTAATTTAATACATCATTTTTTCATGACTTAGTTATTAGGCATATATATATATATATATGTATATATATGTATATGGACCAAAACGCTGACTGTTACGTTACATTGTCGAGAAGGTTTGCTCTTGTGGCAGTCTATTTTCAACGTCTAGTTCATAATTTTGAAGTTTTAGAGTGAAAATAATGAAATTAATTTTAATTAGGCTCATAATTTTTTTTTTGAATTTTATAAAAGGAAAAATGTTTGGACTTTTACATTACATAAAAAGACTATTACGTTACGTATGTGATGGACCGTGGTATGAAAAATAATATTCAGAATCAGAAAAAGGCTACGTCTCTGTAATATATATATAATTTTTGGTTAATGCGACTTGAGAATCTATATTTGAACAAATGATAATAAAAATCTACGGAATCCTGGAATCTGCACGATATAAGATGTCTCGTTTGAAAAAAAAGTATTCAGTTTACGAATATGTGAAAATTATCATATTCTTCAACCGAAAAATCTGACACTTTTCTAGGCCATTGTTTCAAATTGAAAGGATGTATTCAACAGTCGCTTTCAAATTCACTCAGGCGTGCAATGCATAGAGTAGACGAGCCATTTTATTGTAAAGACTTTATATGGAAATACGAAATACCCAGGCAATTATTTGAATAAAGTGTACTTAAGATAAGTCGGTTCACGCGTTAAATGAATTTTCGCATTTAGAAAATGGAAATAGAGCGATTGGAGGTAGGTGGAAGCTAATATTGCAATAGTCTATTCAGGTACTTGAGTCCAAATTGAACTAGTTAATGCAAGTTGAGAAAGTTGTAAAAGAACCTTAAAAATGTTATTTTACTCTCTGAATTTGAATTAGTTAAATTTTACTAAAAATAGTAGTTTCTTACTAATTGAAATAGTGCGAAGTCGCTAGCGAATAATTAGTAGCACTGATACTAAACGAAGTAGTAAATACCTAGCTATTAAAGAAATCAGACAGACTTTCATTTTAAATTTACTTTTTAAATATCAACCACTGACAGGAATGAAATTTAACATGAAAATGTGTTTTTTATTTGAAAATGTCAGATCGAAGTTTCAAAAAGTCTTGGATTCAGAGTAAAGAACAAAGTAGCTTTGAAGCGGTTTCCATTTGGAGGAGGAATTTGGTGAGAAAAACGATTCCCGCGTGGTGTATACATTTCTTTAAAATGCAAAGCTCGAATGTACGTCGGACCTAGGGAATTTGTATGCAATTTATTGCATAGAAGTGAGCTCCGTTGTAAAAAAAGGACATAAAAGCGTTTATTCTTGCCAGTAGAAAAAGTAACCTTCCTTTCTCACTCGAGACGTCAGTAGACCTCTTTTGTTTGCATGAATACCAATTATTGTGTAACTCGCTATGAGGTGAATGGTTTATAAATATTTATATACCATATATAATATAATAATATAAATATATATTTAATCGTTTAATTAAAATAATACTTTGTAATAGTTTCATTGATTTTAACTTATTTGAGATATTCTCGAATCATTTTTGTTAGATATAATTTACCCAATGGTATCACGAATGGAAGATTAGGAATAATTTCAAGTTTGCGAGTTATCTTCCTTTAAGGTGACTGAAAATGGAATTAATTTGAGTGTCAGGGAACGTTCACAAACTCATTTTATCGCGAGCCTCAACTCCTATTTCCTGGATCTTCGATTCGATAATTCTTATACCTGCGGTAAGCTTGGAAATTATGAATCTCCTTTCCTTTAATGGCCTTCCACCGCGAGCCAGAGTAGAACGCTAATTTGAAGATTGAATTGGAAAGAGGATCTTTGGCTGTCTAATTGAATAATATTTTAAATGGTGTGAAAAAGAAATAATTCCACCATAGGAAGTAGAAGGGTCTTAAAAGAGTGATGAAAAGAGTATGAAATAATTTTATGATAATAACCAGATTTTTACACGAATTACAATCGGCGTTCACACACGACTTCCTTTAACCCCTACAAAGAGAATCCTCGTGAGATTCACCGGATGTGCGCCTGGGGAGAGTTGATTAATCGATCTTAGCTCATGTCGCGTCGATGTCACGAGCTAGAGCTAAACTCTGTTTCTCACACTCCTTTTTGCTTTCTGCTTTTTCCAGGAGTGGAATGATTACAAGTTGAAGTGGAATCCAGACGACTATGGTGGAGTTGACACCCTTCACGTACCGTCGGAACATATATGGCTGCCAGATATCGTTTTATATAACAAGTAAGAGCACATCCTTCAATACTTTCTTATAAATAAGATTTAAAATTTGATGGGTTTGTGAAGATACTTGACTTTTTATACTTTTGCGAAAATGAAATACGGTTTAGTGTCTTTTTGAAGTTTTTCAAATTGGCCACTATTTTATGAATGATTAATTTCTCTCTTTTCTTATATTAGTTTTTATTTTATCAGAACTTTTCTGTATACATTTTTTATATTGCAGATAATTTATTCATTCATTTCTTATCTCGATTCCATTCTGAATCTCTTTTTATTTTTAGATAAATTCTCTACTTACTTGATAAAAAAACCTATAGGAATAACGAACCTTCTTGTTCTTTTTGCATTACTTTGAAATACTTTTTTCTAAGTTATTTTACGTTTCGGAAGATAAATGAAACTTCAAAGCAAGATCCAAAATATTTTTTATTGGAAAAGTACCGCATTCGGATGGAAAAATTACACAAAAATTGTCGTCCTCCTATAATTTGGAATTCACTCCTTTTCCACTTGACATACTACGGATTCTGGAACACATAGATCAACTTTGATAAAAAAATTTGCAGCTTTATAATTTAAGCATTGAGAACAGAGGTGCCAATTGATTTCAAGGAATTGTAAAGGAATTTTTCGTGTAATATTTCAAGGTATTTTAAATGATGTTAAATTTTAAAGGAAGTCCAAAGAATTGAAGGATTTTCAAGATATTTTACAAGATTTCAAAGATATTAAAACAGCTTAAAGAATGTCAAGAGATTTTTAATGATTTTAAGAAATTTAAATTCATTAATATCCCTAGAGACTAAAATCAAGTTATTGAGGATTAAGGTACTTAATCATACGATTTTTAGAAATTATCAGAAGCATAAATTATTGATAACGGCTCGCGTATAACAAAATGCTACAGTTTTTTACTTGAATCTCTTAAATATAACTATAAAGTACCCTAAATATTTCCAGTATAGAAAGTTCCAGCGGAGTTTCAGGAGAAGCATACCAGGAGGAACTTTGCTGCTTCAATTACGTCTTCAATTAGGTGCTCCCACCCTCGATTTTTTCATGAAAAGTTTTTTTGAAGCATCACGTGGTCTGGGAATTAGATGTTTTTTGACCTCCTTTCGGTGAAAGGGGGAAAAGAATAAGCACCTTAAAGCTGCGTTCGGTAGCTTCGTTGGGCGCCAATGGCGTATACCTGACCCACCCCAGATCTCGTCAGTGCCCCCCCCCCAACTATATTCTGCCTTTGACCTATCCTGGAGGCGACCTTCCTCAAAGCTTCGGTGTTAGTATCAAGCAAACTAAACTTAACCTGGTCTACTAAGCCTCACTCGAGTGTACAACATTCAATTCCCGATTCTCATTCTGTCAAAGCTATGTTTCTCGTTACCTAGAATCGTTGTGCTCTCATCCTCTTCCTATTTCTACCCTTCTCTCTTTATCTTTCTTCTTCACTCAACTCAGAACCCTAGGGTTACGTTTGTATTCGCTGCTTTATACAGTATGTAAAACTCCCAAGAGCTGGTAGCTGCCACTTGCAAACGTCTCAGTTAAGGCTCATCGCTCGCGTTTTTTTATGCTGTTCTTTCGTTTTTTTGTTCTTGACGCCTTCTTCAGGCAAAAGTGCAAGGAGTTAAAGTGCATGCATGTACCTATTTTATAGACCTTCAGTACCAACGGCCTAGTTGAGATGTTTCTAAGACAATCGAATTCTGGAATAGTGAACTAAAGTGCAGCAGACTTCCAAACAGAGTGCAGAGTATAGGTGGCACTTAAGATAAGCGGATAGCATCACATTTATATTGCCGACCACATCAAGTTTTAATGCATTCATGGAACAATTTAAGAAATGTTTATCAATACATAATAACATTTACTGAACACAGGAATGCAGTATTAAAATAGTACGCGCAGCATGCAAAAGAATCACACTTTAAGCCGCGATGCTTATCATGTTAAAACGCTTAAAAAAGGATTCCTAATTCAAGCGAATTACTAGGTTTTACTACTTTAAACTTTGACCCAGTTAGCTAGAATAAAGTTGTGTTGATGCTAGGTCAGAGGAACCCAACTATCTACACAATTTAACGATCTACACTAAAGTGAAACATTTTGTCCTATGCAAATAATTTTACTTCTCACCTCAAATACCTTCTCAAATCTATTAAATTCTGATATAGCTGTCTAAGCTACATAGTATCGTATTAGGAATTTAGAACAGAACTTCAAGAATGTTGATAATATTACACTTTATGATCGGTAGTTAATGATAGGAATGAAAATAGAGTGAAGAAATATGTTTCAAGTAAATTGCATTAAATTGCCGCACTGAAGGTTTATAACGATATTGCACCAGGTAATAAAAAAAAAACCCTAAATTTCATATTTGTGGAAAATTATTCCAGCAGATCATATTATTCTTATCATAAACCTGTGGATAAAAATATCGTGAGATTACCTGACCTTTTTCTCATCATTATTCTCTCTTAAGTACCAGTTTGTGTCTTATGGATCCTCCATGTAAGAAGGATAGCGGATTGACGGATGAAAATTGAGGAACTAAAGGATGATAAAAAGGGAAGAAGAATGAGGAAACTGGTTCGCTACCATCGTCAAGCTTAGGTACCTTCATTGATACTTAAAAAAAAAATCTCATATCCTTAAAAAAAACGTTTTAGGGCAGTTGCGGAGTTCCTCGGTTCCTGATAAAGCTTCGACGAGATTTTTTTACATAATATAAAAATGTTATGGCGATAAGTAATGACGGGTTAAGCAGTATCAATGGTTCAAAACTTTCTAAGGTTATTGCTTCTTAATAATATACTTAGATAATAGATGACTTACTATCTCATTTAGCAGAAAGTGGAGAAATAACTAATTCAGTAGTCAAATACATAAGGCTACTAATTCCATTAGTCAAATTCTTACTAAATCAGATTGAGAGAGAATACCATATAATGAAAGAAAAATAGCGGCAATAAGAAAAATGGTGAATGAGATGACGTTCCTAGACGAATCCGTTTATTCAACTCAAATATCGTCGCTCGAACAGAGAAATGCTTGCAAAATGTAAAGTTAAAATATGCTAGGAACGTACGTGCGAGGGAATCTCGTTACTCCATTATCACCGGATTACTGCATCTGCAGCTCATTCCAGACCGCGGTAATCCATTCTAGCCAGCCATCTGGCTTGGCTATAGCAAGCATGTAGGTGCTCTTGTCCCACGAGGTAACAAAGTAACGTCCTCAAAGTAACCAAGCACAAACGACAATTCGAAACATGAACCTATGTCCGCCACTGTTGAGAGGAAAGTTCCCCATTATTCCACAAATTCGAACCATAATTTGCAATTCTTATCAAGGAGAGAAGGTCTCTTTCTTCAAGTCGAGAGAATGTTAAACTAAGCTCGACCATCCATAAGAATTTGTTAGTTAAAAAAAAAAGATATATATAGAACTAAATGCCTGTGTGTGTGTGTGTGTGTGTGTGTGTGTGTTCCGAATAGGTTGACACATCCTTGAAACTATCTGAACCAAATTTTGTAGGATTTTAAATCCCTTGAAATACATCCTAATGCAAAATATGACTAATTTTTATTTTTTCAAAAACTGATTGCGCTGGAAAAGATGATTTTTTAATGAATTACCGTAATAAATGTCAATTATTGGGGCAAGGGGTAAAATTGAAAAGATAATACGTTATTGGGGATTTTCAGTGACATGAATTGCTGCAAAGCTATACAGAAACTGAGTTTTACTCTCTCACTCTTTCGTTGTTCTGCTAGTACTTAAGTACTTTGGCTACCAGCACTACGTATAGTCGGACACTCGTCTAGTGGAGTATGGCAGCCCAAGTATTATAACGGGCCAGCGAGGTGCCGTGTGACCTAAAATATGCCAAGTACATGGCCCTGTTATACCCAAGTGCTCACACCGTCCCGGTACACGCCCGCGCATAAACATACACGACCTGTGTGTATTATTCTACTCTTTTCTTACTACCTTCGAGTCGTACGTTGTCCCCTGTCTCCCTTATCTTTTATGTTTATTCTCTTTTACCTTGCATATTTTCATCATTTTTTTTTTGATTCTATAGAAGTCTCTCCTAGGATTCTTTTTTTTTTTTAGTGATTTCTGCTCGGTCAATCTGAATTAGTAGGAATATGACTAATTGAATTAGCTCCACTTTATAAAAAATAAATTGTAAGTCATCTATTAGCAAAGTGAATTATTTCATCAATAATGTTAAACCTTTTGAATAAATAACAATGTTATTTTTCTTATATTATATAGCTTTTATAGCTTATTTAACAGATTTTAGTTTTAAAAGATTTTCGAGGATTTGAAAACCGATTTTCTCTAATTTCAAGGGATTTAAAAAATTTTTTTCTTCATAAATAATTAACTGTGGAAAATTTTGAGAATTCCCTATTTTTACTCGATGTTTGTTTTTAACGTGGAAAACTCTTCAAGGCCCGATTTCATTATCAACAATATCTCAGTTTTATTACATCATTAAGGTAGGAATACCAATGTAAGTGAGTTATTACTACTATATTGTTGTGCCATAAATGCCTAATTTCTGGACGGGTGCGTGAATGCCTTGACATATATATTTACCTTGTAATCTAAAATTTTTCTTTTATGCGTTTTTTTGTTTAAATTTGTACAATTTGAAACTTGAAATACATAAACTTTTCACTGCACACTTTGAAATTCGGACTACGCAAAAGTGTGCGGACTACACACACATTTTAGGCCCTGATAGATTAGAGTCCTTTATCGATGTCTATTTTTGTTGGATATTTCTGCTAGATACAAATTACATTATAATTCAAGTTTAGAAATTCAAAGAAATTAAAGTTGAGATATAAAGTTGTGAAAACACCTCTGTTCCTTTGCTAAATTAAAAAAAAATTACCTGAAAGCAAATATTTATGACTGGTGAAAATCAAGGAACACTTTTTCTCCATCGTCTTGAGTTTTAAATGCGAATTGTAGACGCAACAGACAGTAACCTCATTTTGCAGCGAGAATCGGAGAAAACGCATAATAAAAGATTCATTGAAAGTTTACTCGACTGCTGGTGCAGAGTGTCAAGTTACTGGTTCGTTACAATGAAAAATGTTAGACTCTACGAATTAAACACCTCGCGCATGGTCCTCTGCACTCCTTGGTTCAGCGATTAAAGTTTGTAACGCTGTTAGTGGCGTTGCGAGGATGAAGTAAGTTTCTGAATGATCCATCTACAAATCCAGAACTGCTACCTAAAAGTAATTACAATTCTAATGAAACTTTAAATAGATCATTTGTTCTGTAAACAGAAAATTAAATCCTCCGCTTCTTAATAAAAACAAATTAAGTACAATTCAGTCTGGGGAAATTTTCATTTTAATCTTTCAAGAAATCAGTTCTTTTATTACAATTGATGAAAGCAAAATACTAAATAAATTACTGGTTTTGTTGATTTAGAACCGAACTAAGGTATTGCTGAACAAGTCATAAAAGATTCATACCTTGAATCAAGATTGAAGAGAGAACTTGTTTTCCCAGATTTACCTAATAGTAAATATTGGTTGCAAACAGTCATAGTGATAGTACTTTTGATAAGTCTTTTATCGATCAAACCTATCTTCCAACAAAGAAAAAGTTTATAAGAGGTATCCTCTTGAGGGATCGAGACTCTCTAGCTAAAAGTATCAAGTTAAGACTCTTCAAATGAACAGTCGATGGACCAAGTAGTATAAATCGTATTTCTTCGCTAACCCGATAATCTCGCGATCATGTTTCAAATACTTTTATAATAATTAATCCCTCATTTCAAAAGTATTTTAATTGTATTTTTATCAGTAGAAGTTATACTTATAATGATAAGACTACATATGTGGGTTCTCTAGAAAACAAAAGTGTAGTGGTTGCAGTTATTAATTATTGCACAATTAATTTTTTATAGACTGTAGGTTTGGGTGAATCTCATTTGAAATCCGATCGATATTAATTAGCTCACAGTTTGCCATCACTAAACGTGAAAAGACATGGTTCGGTTGCGCAATGATTAAAAATAGCTGTCATTGGAAAGCATATTCAACACATCGTGATCTTATAACATAAGCAGGAGAAAGAAAATTTCAATCTAAAGATATAATAAACGAGATTCAAAGATAATCTGTTATTATTTATAAATTCTAAAAACAAATATCGTTTTTGATGTCGACCAAATAGTTTGTTTCAAAAATCGTATGTAGACCATTTCGTTTTAACAACTCTCTAACTCATTGATTTGAATTTAAGAATAAATATATAATTATTTATTTTTTATAGTGCCTATAAAAAGGAAACGTTCCGTTTACATTTCCATCCTATATTTCAGTTGTGTAAGGGAAATAAGACTTGTACTCCAATGCACGTCTTTATTTATCGAAGGTAGCGGAATTCCATTTGAGCTTTGGACGTGTTTCTTTTACAGTTGCCCGTAAGATGAGACACAAATTCGTAGTTATCTTTTTTCTTTTTTTTTTGTTTTAGTTTTATGAAACATCTATTATTTACTTAGTGCGCATATTTTTTCTTTTTCCAAAGTGAGAAAAAAATATATTTACTAACTATTTTCATTATTAGGTTAATTATCTTTTATTTTTCTGTAAATAGAATATAAAATTTACGAAGTTTACGGAGCACATCCGCATTCCACTGTATGTATGATATGTATAAAAAATTATGCAATTATCTGTTCATTCATATACCCTCCGTTAAACAGGATAACAGTAACATATTGCTTGCGAGAATTACGTGAAATGTCCAGCAGTTCAGTGGAGATTATGTTTCATTCGTGAGTCACGTACAAAAGTGATTACCACAGGTAAATTCCTGATCCAGAAAGCCCTTTCACGAACGATATTGCGTCTCCTGTTGTAAGAGACTGGAAAGCTTTCCATCAACATTGGGATAACTTGATACCTACGTGCCACCAGAATTGCAGCCTCTATACTCCACATAATGTCACCGAGTCACTGTGCAAGCGACCTGGGGCTGAGGCTGAGGCTGAGGCTGAGGCTGA
>JAUESI010000008.1:2839307-2856058 GCA_032275145.1 Synergus laeviventris | reverse complement strand
AGGTTCTGCATAATTTATTAAATTCTCTTGAAATTCGAGTGAAATCCAATAAATAAACAGAAACTGCGATTAATTACAGAGAATTTAAATGAATTTAAATAAATTACAATAAATTCCTGGGATTCCTATTAAATTTTAAAGAATTATAAAGAATTATAATTACAAATACTACAATATTCCAAGCAATTCAAAAGAATTCCAATGAATTTCGGAGAATACAGAATGAATTATAATCAATTTCTAAGATTCTAAAAAATTCCATTAATTCATAATGAACTCTTATGATTTCATACTAATCTCAATTAAATCTGACAAATTCCAGTGAATTTCCAATGAATCTCGAAGAAATTCCAATGAATTCCAATAAATCTCAATTAATTCCAATAATTTTAAGAGAATGCAGAATTATTCTTATGAATTCCTATACGAATTTCAGTGAAATTCGACGAATATCAATGATTTGCAGTGAATTTCAATGAATGTTTAAAAGTTCAACAAAAATCAAAGATTTAAGAATGAATTACAACAAATTTCAATAGAATTTGACAAGTTCCAATGAATTCCATTAAATTTCAATTAATTCCAATGACTTCATGAGAATTTTAATAATTTCCAGAGAATTCAGAGTTTCTACTAATTTCAGTAAAAATCCGACGAATAATTGCTATGCATTCCTGTGAATTTCCGTGAATTTAAAAAATATCAAATAAATACCACAGAATTTAGATTGAATTCCTATGAAGTCCTACAAATCAGACGAATTTCAATGATTAGGAGTGAATTCCAATGAATTTCTGAGAATTCTATAAATCCTACAGAATTCAGAGTGAATACCTTCGAAGTTAAATAAAATCCGTCGAATTCGATAAATGCGAAAGAAATAAAAAATAACTAAGAGAATTTCCATGATTTTCTTTGAATTTCAATGTATTTGTGTGAATTCTAATAAATTCTAATTAAAAATTCTAAAGAATTGTAATTCCACTGAATTTTTCTACTTCCAGTGAATTTTAAACTAAATCCTACGGGATAAGATTGAATTAATTAAAATCAGATATATTCCGATAGAAAAAGTAAATAAATATACTTACTATTATTGTACATACATAATTGACGATTTGTAAATGAAAAATTTTTTTTTACCAATACCTAATAACTATGCGCGCGCGCGTATTTAAATCTGCGAGCCATTTGACCAGTAAGTGAAATGCATGAAGTTAGCCGAAATTCATGTCTTATTTAGAATAGGATTATGTAGCTTGTATAATTTCTTGAACAGATTTTGGAAAATTTTCAAGGATTTTGAAGAATCATAAAGAATTTTAAGTTATTTTATGAGATGTTAATGTATTTTGGAAATTTAAAAATATTTAGAAATTCAAAAGGATTTGCGTTTGATGCAATCGGCTACAGGAAATATGTAGTTAAATTCAACTAGATATACAAGAACTATTCTATTAAATTACCTTTCATTTGCGAATTGCCTATTTCATTTCGTTAAAAGCCTTTCAATTGGCTACATGAAGTCTATAGATTTTCATGAAAAGGAGAAAAATGATATTTGGTTCGATTCAAAGAGTTCCGGTGATAAATGAGTGACTTTTTCTTTCTCTAGTCGTAGCTTTATTATGATCATATAGTTATAATTAATGAATACGCACATAATATATTATGTAAAATTCGAAGCAAGTTATATAAAGAAAGTGGATTTCTGGTGATATTTTGGGTTTCTTCTATACGTATGATGCTGAATGTCAAAAGCAGCGCGTTGAGACTTTAAGCGACTTTAATCGAAGAAGACATTTCCTGGTTGAAGCCGTAGATCTCTTGGCCATTCCCGATGAAAAGTTGGAGGAAGGTTTGCTGGGTTGTATCTAGAATTATATCCTCAATCCCAATTTCGATACGGAAGTCAGTCCCTGGGTCCCCATTAGGGGTATCCAATATCTTTTTTTAAAAAACAATCTCAACCAGTGACCAGAGATCGATATCAGTCGTCTCGTTGAGAAACAAAGAGCGAGTTTGGGTTCATTCAGGTTCGTCGAGGTTTCGAGAGACTCTCTTCGCTAAAGAACCGCAAATAATATAGCTAGATATATATTCATTGCCCCGGGACAGCAATAGCGAATCGCGAGAATTTTCTGCTCCTTTCAAGCGATTGGGATTATCTCTTAAGCTGAAAGGCTCGAATGTTCTGTTGGAGGAAGAAGGAGGAGGAGACGCTTTCGGCTTTGCATCAAGAGGGTGGAGGGGTGGATTCTGCGGTGGCACTCTTTCAAAATGGATACCAAACCAACCACCCACGAGAATACCAAACTACGTGGAAGATTATCTCTTATCTCCAACCGTTTAACAGAGCCATTCTGTAAAACGCAGCTTTTCAAGCACACGCTTCCAGATATTGCTTCGAACGAAATCCAATTGTTTTTAAAATGGCCAAGCGGCTATCAAGGAATGAGTTGTGAGGCAATATAATCCGCGGTTTCATGTTGAATTTTTAAATTAAATTATTTTCCTAAAATAAAATAAACATATGACATTTTTCTAGGATTTATAGATTACTAACAGAAATTTACCTGACGTTGTTCGAGATTTTAAAATATTTCATGTGACTTTCAGGAATTTCAAGGAATATTAAAAATATTTTTATGATTTTCATAGAGATACTGCAGCGTATCTCAATAACAGCTCTCAATTTACTGTACTTCGAAAAGTTTATTTTTGTGCAAACTCCAAACTTGAGCGTTACTTTCAAAATCATATATGAGGCATTCACATGAATGAATTTTTATCGAAGGAAGTTAATCAAAACTGAATTACTGATTATTTATTTTGAATTTTATTGTATAATAAAATAGTTTCATTACAAATGTCAATTATAAATGTAAATTTTGATTTATTTTCAGGTCGATCTGAGGCACCTTTTGCAAACAGAAGACTCGAATCACATAGACGTAGGAATCGACTTGACGGATTACTACATCTCCGTCGAGTGGGACATTTTACGGGTGCCTGCTGTACGCAACGAGAAGTTTTACGTATGCTGCGAGGAACCGTACCCGGATGTCATGTTTCGCATCACACTGCGCCGGAAGACCCTTTTCTACACAGTGAATCTGATAATACCCTGTGTGGGTATATCGTTCCTTTCGGTGTTAGTGTTTTATTTACCGAGTGACAGTGGTGAAAAAGTCTCCCTTTCCATTTCTATACTCCTCTCACTTACCGTGTTCTTCCTCCTTCTTGTGGAGATCATACCATCCACTTCGTTGACAGTTCCACTTCTAGGTAAATACCTACTTTTCACAATGGTCTTGGTGACGTTATCAGTGGTGGTGACGATAGCAGTGCTCAATGTGAATTTTCGCTCGCCAGTGACACACAAAATGTCCAAGTGGGTGCGCGTTGTTTTCATTGAAGTGATGCCAAAGTTTCTGCTTATCGAAAGGCCGAAAAAGGCGAACGGCGATGACAGCGACGAGGAGGTGGATGTCGATGGAAAACCGCCCGAGGTCATCCTCACCGATGTGTTCCATGTACAAGAGACTGATAAATATGATACTTACTGCAGAAAGAGGTACAGTGAAGAGTATGAAGTGCCGGGTTTGCCTCCTTCCGTTGCTATCAGCAACATCGGACCTTACGACGAACCCCTGCCGGCTTTGCCATTGCCTGGTGCCGATGACGATTTATTCGGTCCATCCAGTCCTGGTTATGTTCACGAGGACGTCAGTCCTACGTTCGAAAAGCCGCTGCTCAGGGAGGTCGAAAAGACTGTCGACGATGCCAGGTTCATTGCTCAACACTCGAAGAATAAGGACAAATTCGATAGCGTGAGTCAATCAATTTTTTTTCCTTTACATTTTTTTCCAATTTCAATTTTCACAGCTAAATTTCAAGTATTTATTCAAGTGAATTCAGATTTTAGAACAACATCGATAATAAAAACAGTTTTCACCAATCTGCCGAAATGGAATAAGCAAGAAAGTCTTCCAAAGATTTCGAAGGATTACTGAAAAAAATGGTTTAGTTTTTCCAGCTAAACGTTTCGCTGGATTTCGTAATTCCGAAAAAATATAGCTGTGTTACCTGAATTTAAATGTTGCCATCTAGAAATGATCTATATATTCTATATATAGAATATATCTATATTTTCTATTTTCAGTCATTCTATGAGATTTTAATGGAGTTTATTTATTTTAAGAGATTTTCAGGGCTTTTTTAAGGGATTTTAAAATTTGCCTGGCTATATAGAGAATTTCAAAGAATTTCGAGGACTTTTTACGAATTTTACATAAATAAAAATTTGTATTAAAAAAGAGGTCCAATCCCTGTGACGCCCGTAATTATTTTTCTCTTTTGTCCTGCGCTTCATAACTAGAAAGTAATGTATGTACTTAATATTTTAATCTTTTAGTCGTTAAATATCAAAATAGGATAAGGGCTGTCTGTATGAAAGTAATTTACATAAACGTATAAGGTTAGCGAAACCCGTGTAATGTTAAATTTAAATAACATACCCATAAAGAAACGCTTAACAGCTTTTGTAGATGTTTCACATACCTCAACAGCATTATTTAAGTCATTAACTGACTGACAAATTCTTGCAAACACATTACGGTACCTTAAAATGATTTAAAAAAAAGATATACAAGAAGGAAAAAGCAAATTCTTGAAATTTATAACGTTATTTAACTGGTCCATCCCTACCCTCATTTTTCGTTAAAAAATTGAATAAAATTGTAGAATTTCTTATATTATTTATTTTAAACCTGTGTGAATTTTCGTTAATAAAATTGCATTTTTAATTAGAATCACACAATTTTGCATACCTTTTTATTAAAAACCTAATATATCTACATAAATTGTAGCTCCCTTATTTACGGTCGTAAATACAAACGAGGAAAGTAAATGTACTCCTCTTATCTTGGCAGTGACTCATTAAAACTAATGTCCAATAATTTCAATTATCATTCTACATTTACAAAGCCTTCTACTTCTCGCAATTAATTAGTCGCAACTTCTAAACATTAATAACCAAGTTGAAGAAAAATAAAAGTAGTTTTAAATTTTCCCTTCAGGTAATTTTCAGAGATTGGATCGTACATTTTTACACAAAGTTTCCTTATTTCACCTGAAAAAGATATATTTAAATAGATAATGTGAAAGTTCCTTCTCCAAGATTTAATTCAGTACGCGGAATATGGAGTAGAATTGGTGATTGGATTGCTCGCGGATGCACGGTGAACCCATTTTGTTTCTCTTACGCCGAATATTAAAAAAAATACTCACTTTATCAAGCAACATGTTAATTTTCATCCAGCATATAGCTTTTCCTATCTATAAAAATGTAAGATAAAAAGAATGATTAATGCTCTGAAAGTTTACTCGGTTCTCTTCCGGAAGAATTTTGTA
The DNA here is from genome assembly GCA_032275145.1 of Synergus laeviventris. NCBI lineage: Eukaryota > Metazoa > Arthropoda > Insecta > Hymenoptera > Cynipidae > Synergus > Synergus laeviventris. Next base: position 2,850,643 of record JAUESI010000008.1, on the reverse strand, counting down.
GATCGTATAATTGTAAACGTGATCAGTGAATTCTTAAGGATATTACAAAGAAGAGGGTACATTATAAAAGCTAATGGATGAAATAGAAATAAAAAACCGCAGTATAATCCATTTAGAGTGGACTTTTCCATTCGAATAACTCTAAAAATAATTAACTTTCAATTTCTTTCATAAATTAAGTTTCTACTAAAAATACGAACAAGTTATGCTAATTCAGCCCCTTTAATCAAGCCATATTAACTATTCTTGTGGCTTCTTATTTATATGTAGATATTAGAATGTCATGCGCAAATTAAATCGCGTGCCTTTGCCAATATTTTATGCTTATGATAATTTTTAATATTAACTTGATTAATATATAAAATTGATTTGACAATAATAATTTTAAACATATAACATTCATTCAAAAATATTTCGAATAATTTCAAAATATTTCAAAGAATTCAAAACATTTTGAGGAATTTAAAAGAGTTTCAAAGAAATTTCAAAAAGTTTTGAGTTATTTTAAGAGAATTCAAAAATATTTTAACTTATTTCTAAAGATATCAAAGAATTCAAGAGGTAGAAAAAGATTACAAAATATTTACAATTGCAATCTTATTTTTAAGATAGGGATTACAGGCATACCAGAAATTATAGTATTATTAATGTTCGATGAAACTAAATAAAATTTGATGATAAACAGCATAAATGAGAAGCTGTATCGATAGGGAGCAGACTAGTGATTACGACGGAACTTGCATTAGTGAATGGCAGGAATAAAAACTTTTTTGTTCCAGCAGGTACACATGATCCCTTGAAAAAGAGTGCGTTGCGCGAAAAGCATGAGTGTAGAACCTCTGCGCTTTGATATTTTCCATTCGCTAAAAGAAATGCCTTCGAACGTTGGTGCATCCTCTAAAAGGATCCTCAGGATTGAGACTTTACATTTCTTTCGAGACTGGAATCTCGCAACTAACAATAAAACAAAAGCATTGGTCATTCACATTGAGAAGCCGAATCTGAGAAACTGTGGTTTAATTTAGTTAAGCGGAGCTCCAAGTTTGGAGTTGCAATTATGTTTGAGTGCTGATGCAATTTTTGTTCGAAGTGAAACGCTAAATTACATTTAAAATTAAAAACGTTGTAATTCGGGAAATTAACAAGAAAGCATTTTCTATATATGTGTTAGTAAAATGGAATCAAAAGTATAGCTAATATTTTACGCAATATACTTTCAATTAACCTATTGTTTGCCATATTTTTATAACTTTGCTATGGGCTTCCGCTGATGATGGTATTGTTGTAAGAGCATATAAGAGAAATTCGCAGAATAAAGTTTTCAAGAGTTCGGAAATGAAATTCACAGCGCCAACAACTCTTAACTTTCTTTGAGATGTCGTACTGTAGTTGATTATATTATGCTTTATAATAATATTCTCTTTGCTCTGTGAAAGCCAACAATTTCATATTAAAATATTATTTTTTTAAACTGGTCTTCACATTTCACTTTGTTAGAAATTGGAGAAAGTCTTCTTGCTTTATTCACATTTTTATTGTACATTACGAAATTCTTCCCTGAAACTCAACTATATCAAAGAAATATTTAAAAATGAGTAGCCTTGCCTAAAATGTAGACAAGGACTCTTTCTACTTCTTCTGTCTGACCAGATACGCACATTTCTGAATTTTTTAATTTGATTCTCCTAAAAAAAGGAAATATATCTGTTCAAAATGACTATTTTTTTTCATTATAAAATTTATTTAAGCAGTTAAAAAATTACTATTCGATCTCCTAGTGTATGCAAGTTTTGGTTCCTAGACTAATTCTTGAAGATATACTGCATTTACCTTATTACGTTGTCGGACTAGCGGACTAGCACACATTTATCTACTGAAATGGGAAATGTGCGCTTACAGTAAAAAAATATACTTATGGTCAGCCGGAGTAAGTAGAGTAGCCTATTCGGCTGGCGCTATTCGGGGTATACATATATTTCTAAGAGAACGTCCTTAGCTTCCAAATCAGTCAGTTATTTTAATTTTCAATTTCATTTAATTTTCATTTTTACATTCACAATTTCTTTTCTTTTTTTTTTCTTCCTCCAACAGTTAAAATTTGATTCTATAGCGCTTTGAAAAATATTACTTTTGATTTTTAAATGCCACCTTAGACTTCACTACTGTTTTGACTGATCCTATATCGTATTTAATTATATTTGTTACAATAATCTTGATTATTTTGACTGGCGCTGAAGAAAAAGGTTTTCTTCACTCTTATTTATTTCTCGTTGACAAGAGAGAATTTTACTCTGACGGCGTCCTTATTTTCGTTTCACTCAGAATCAATATACTACAATCTTCGACATTGCCTTTCTTGTTCTGTTTTCATCGTTTTGTTTTTTACTCGTGGTCGTGTTCGACTCCATCGATCAGCAGTAGACGCCGATTGCCCAGGTCTTTTTCCTCATGTGGTAGAAAAAGATCGATTCTGTTGACTATACTTAGCTGGCGCGAATGAGTCTGAGGACGTAGGAAGACCTGCATTCGTAAAAGAACAGGCGTTTCAGGTGAAAGTAAAAAGAAAAAAAAAAAAAAAAAAAAAAAAAGAGAGAGGAAGGCACTTTGAGAAAAGCGGAGCTAGCGCATTATTAGTTTGGCAAACCCTTTATAGCTTGTCAGCATACTTCTATCTCGGCCGCCCTTGTGAATAGAAGAGTTAACCATCTTTTTTCTTTGGCCGGCTAACTTGAGCGCCACTCATTGTCAGGTAAGACCTGTCGAAAAGAGGGATTGATAAGGGCGAAGGAGCCATCCTGATCGCGAGCATCAATCTCCCAGCGAAATCGACTTCTCACGTTTCTTCGAGCCGTTATACGAGGCTGTTAACTCTTTGTTGCCTGGAAGATGCAAAAAAGTACCACCTGTTAACTCCCGTTTCTGTGAAAGAACATTCTAGCTGGAGGTGATTTCCCGCTGGGAGACGCGAAAGACGAGACGCCTCCGTTCAATGAGTCAATTTCTCGTCGGTGACGGTTAAAAATAACGGCGCGACAAATTTATGACCTGTCTTCTTGATAACACTGTTTTTTTCAACTCGACGTTTCTTTTCAACGTAATACGGTTTCACGTTTAATATTAATTTAATAACCTACATGCTGATGGCATGGCAACTAGAGTTTTATTCTTAAATTAGTTTTCTCTTTCAGAGGTCATTATTTTTAAGTGATATTTTTTCAAAGCGATCGCCCATATATTACGTAACGCTTTTAGGGGGGAGGGAGGGTTCAAAATAAACTGTTATTACTATAAAACCCTTTAAAATTTTGAGTCTGTTGAAATCGCTAGAAATCCCTAGAAATCCTTGAATCTTTGCAAATTTTACAAATTTTTTGATATCCTTTTGTAATTCCTTGCTTTTGTTTATATTTTTTGAAAATTCCTTGAAATACTTTAAAATAATCTAACGGTTACTGTAACCTTGCAAGGGGCGAACGAGGGTCCAAAAATATTCAAGAAAGTGTTATAAAGTGTAATAAATGGATGACCTCAAAGCCACGATGAGATAAATCAAGAAATTCGCTGCTATATTCAAATTTGTGCGATCGCAAATCATGTTGTATAGTTTAAACTAGTTCATGTCCATGCTTCCAAACACAGAAGTACATAATAATTAGAATTTATCAGCAAAGTTATTTCTAGCGAAAATTACTGTACAAACTTCGCCACAAAAGCAAACTGAAGTGGATACTATTACGTTTTCAAGTTTCTTGTCATAAAGTTATGATCTCTAGTATCCATTAACTGTATGAGAAATATTGGATCTTTAGCATCCGCAAGTCAACGACTTAATTACTTTAAATATATACTTATTAGCATCCATAATATTCCGTTCGCAGTGATGCTTTTCTTTTTACTTATTTTTTTGGCGATTGAGTTTCTGTCACTGAGTGACATTATTGCTTATAGTAATAAATATTTTTCACTCAAACTAGATAGTTTACCTCCGTCGCTTCGAAACAGAATTAAATGACCTAGTTTAAGCAAAAAATATTTATTACTGCGAACCTAAAGTTGGCCAAATTAAATATTTACTTTTATGTTAATTACCATATACATCTAACTACTTGACTTTTTTCCATAAAAACCTTAAAGCTATAAGATCGTATATTCCATAAATTTTAGTATTAATAAATAATTGCCTGACTGGCAAAGCTATCGTAAAAAAAGCTGATATTAAAAATCTAGAATGTAAATTTTTCAAGAATATTCTGCTAGAATAACCAATATTCAATCGAGAATGACACATTTTCATCAAAAAAAGAAATTTAGAAATGAGAGCTGTGTTAGCGCCGATCACATTTACGGTCCGTTTTTTTTTTCATAAGGGTTCGTCACCAACTGTGTTCCAGTGACCGAAATCTCGCTTGATTCAGTGTCTTCCCCAAAAAGTCTTCCATATATGGAGAATTTCACACCATATGGCGTGATATTGATCTCGCGCCCGGTGTCAAGTTGGCAAAAAAGACAAACCGCGTCTATGGAATAAATAATCTTGCATCGTTAAGCGAGCTCGTAAATTCCGGAGGATGCGGTTCTCTGCAGCCACTACTGTTATATATCTGTCGCAAAATTAGCTTCGCTCGACTGACCGTCTCGACGCCGTCTTAGCTCGATTCCCCGGTTTGAAAAAGGATCTCTGTCTCCGAACTTTACTTTTTCTCTTAATTTTCTTTACTTTTGTTCTTTTTTTATGCCTTACCTCCACAGTAAATCTCGAGTATAACTTTTACTCCAAAATGGGATATAAACAGTCTTCCTTGCTTCTAGAGATAAGAAAATATTTCTATTTCGAAAACTAATAAATTTTTTTACTATTTATAGCAAAAAACACTCATATGAAAATTATTTTTCAGTAAAATTGATTTTTCTAATCACTGTTGCTTTTGAATTATTTTATTATTATTTTTTTTGTTGCTTATTTATCTTTTTTTCTAAAATCTTTATTTAAGCCAAAGCTATGTATCAAAAAGTCAAACTCGGTAAGCGTTTCTACCGGCTCTGGAGACCCGGCAAGGGCTGTGAACGAATAAATTATTTCGGCAAAGTATCTACGAGCAACGCACTGCGGCAGGATCCTTCTCTTTGCCAAATGCACTTCTTCGCTATTTTCATGTATCTGTAGTAACAGGTCATACAAGAATAGAGAGATTCGAGAAAATGGAAGCGGTTTACACCGCAGTAAGTTTTGCTATATCAGAGAATTCGGTTTAGATTTTTAACTCTTTCCGGTCAAAAGAGTCACTACATCATACATTTATTTATACTCATTGATAATAGTAGAAAAAGCTCAAGAGATTTTTTAAAATACGTGATAATCCTTCCAATTTCGTTAAATCTCTTGAAATCCCTCAATCTAAAATCTTAATAAATGCCGTAACATTTTCAAAGATGTGTAAAAACCTTCGAATTTCATAAAATTGAAAAAATGAACATTCTAGGGGTCTAAAACTTCAATAAAAAATTTTTGTACCTTTTTTTTTGTATTTTAATGTTATCAATAATTGTATATGCATAGTCGCCCCTGCACTGTAGCGCGTGTATAATATTGCTAGTATAATATAAAGTAATAGTGCATTCATCTATTCATGTGGGTTAATTTTGTATAATTTTATAAGCAGATTTAATGCAATAATGTTCATGTGTATAATAAATTTATCGAACTAACATTTAAGCTGTTTTTGACAAATTGGTATTGTCACGCGGAGTTTACTTTGCTGAGTAAATTTTCCTCTATATCTACTACTGCGCACATTATTTCATTTAACGATCGAATATGGGAATTAGATTGCAATATTTGTTTTCAAAATATGGCTGTAATAACGTAAATTAAGGAAAGCACAAGATTTAGTGTAACTGGATTCACTTTAGGAACAGTGTTTATAAACTTATTATAGGCACTAATCTTATCTTACATTAATATAATCTATTTTTTTAGGGTTTTTAAAATTTAGAGTAGTGCTTTAATTACTTTAGTTTTAAGTGAAGAGGAAAACTAATTTATTTAAGGTTCTATCGACTTTAGGGACACGGGGGGGGAGGGTAAAATTTTATACAAATCTAATACCTTCTCTGATATAATTAGAAAAATCCAAGCTACTTTCTGTAAATCGAAAATGTTAATTTTTTCGAACACAAATTTTTAATGGGAACTTGTATGTTTTAACTCACAGAGTTTTAAATATTAGAGACCTTGAGATGAGGTTATATATTTGATACTAAAAATGTGCCAGTTATGATTGAGTCGACTCTCTTGGGAAATCCAAAATTTTTACTACAACGAAACCAGTATAAAATCATTAGTGACTGATTGTTCGCATTTCAGAGGGAAACAAATGGATTGGATCGAAATCATGAATTGTGGGATTTGATTAAATGAATTTATAAATATCTGTTGTATTAAAAATGAAATAATATCTAATTAATGTAATTGAATTAGATACAAAATATTGTTAAATTAAGCACATCATAAGCTGTATGCTGAAGTTACTCTACTTACTATTAATATAATTTTTTTCTATTCATATGTTATATTTGCAGCAAGAGTAAAACATCTACTTAAAAAGTTTGTTTGTTTGTTAAATATTAATAATATTATACAAAGAGACCAAAGACGAAAGTTCACGTATATTTAAATGTCCAAAAAATGAACCTGATCTAGTATTTCTTTTAAAATTGTATTGTCTTTTTCTAAAATGAATAAATGATATTATATTTGATTAGGCGAATCATTTCGTTTATTTGATTCTTATAATTGATTTTTTGGGAAAATTCTCTTAAATGAAATTATATTTCAGGTGTAATTTTTCAGGAAACTTTTTCACGTGAATACAGATTGTAATACGATAACGAAGAGTCTATTTATCCACCTTTTCCGACGAATGAAATCAACGAAACGAAAAAGTTCCCCTTTCCAATTCAGCTAATCAAATTTGCAAGATTTCGTTATTCGTTCTAAAAAAAGAGCTGAAGTGGGTGACTTACTATTTCATTTAATAGAAAGTGAAGAAATTAATAATTCAGAAGTCAAATATAAGGCTACTAATTAATTTATTCAAATTCTTACTAATTTAGATTGAGAGAAAAGAGAGAGAGAGAGAGAGTGAAGTCTAAAAGTCTAAAAGTCTAAAAGCTTTATAGGATTGACTTTTTGAATCTAAAATCGTCTAATTTTGAAATGTCTAACTTACTTTCTGTGTCAGAAGAAAAACAAAACTATTTCATTGGTACTTAGAAGCAATTGTTTTGTGTTTGCAGGTCGTAGAAGACTGGAAATACGTGGCCATGGTCCTCGACAGGATCTTTCTCTGGATCTTTACGCTGGCCTGTATCCTAGGAACAGCATTAATCATCTTCCAGGCGCCGTGCCTCTACGATACCACGAAACCGATCGATATCAAGTACAGCAAAATCGCAAAAAAGAAAATGTTGTTGATGAATATGGGTCCCGAGGAGGACTAGTCGACAATTTTCCGCGGCAAGCGCTGCGATTTTGATCGGAGGTATCGGCCTTATCTAATAGTCGTTGCTTCTTCGTACATACGCTGGAAAGCTGGATATTTTTTCAAGTTCCTTCTCAACAGCGGCGACAACGACAAAGAGCTATGCAGATTAGGCGGATCCGGCGTCTACACGAAACGCCTCTTCCGCTCGGAAGTTTAGAGAACTTAACGCTTCAACAAACGAATCTCGTACATAAATCGTCGCTCTGACGAAACACAAGACGGGAAATCCAAGAAAAACGTAATGAACTCGTGTAGCTGTTTTTTTCCTTCAGTGGTTAATGCGTGGATGCTTACCATTTTTAGGAAAAAGACCTCGGTGCAAAATTTGAAGTCAGAAGCGCGAAACGCTTAGAAGCGGAGAGACAAAGTGCCAAATACCGCAGAGCGCGAACCGTATTTTTGTAAATCTGGTTTCATACGTAAGGCTAGAGTCGGGCGGCGAGACGTCGAAATCTGAACTGCCGATTTTATAAGAAAACACATTTAAGCAAAGAGACTCATTTTCACATGTACACTTACTCATTTACACAGACACACGATTGAACAAGTATGAAAGCAATCGCGGAGGGAAACATAATTCGCTTTTAAACAACTGCCAATTTCAAAAGCGGCCTGTAGCTCTATAACTAGCCGAGGCGAGGGGAAAGGAGTGAGAAAATTCAATAAAAATTATAAAGTTTGTTAAAACTCATGATTGCCAAAAATTATAAAAATTATTCAAACTTATTCGGATTGGTGAAAAGGGTGTAAAGATTGTTTTAAAATGATAAGGATTGTTAAACGAAAAATGGAGGTGAGTGGGTCAACGAGAGCAGGTGACGAACATCTGTGCCAAATTTTTGCTTCGAGGCCGATGGGCCCGGGCGTCGTGCATTAATGTGCCAAATCATAGGCGCTCAAGATTTTCTCGGTTGGCTCTGGCAGGACTTTATTATACCGAACCCTTTACAACAGAAAAAAAGGGAGAAAGGTTCTCGGACAAAGTGGCGGTCGAAGCGCAATATCGACAGTTGCCTCCAAAGCGTTTCTCGTCGTAGGAAATTCCGATATCGTCCTCGAGTCGATTATAATCAAGATCCATTTCCAAGGGTCGTCTCGACGTGCCTTTTTTGGCGTGTAAAGTAGATTTGTGGAAAAAGACTGACCAATGCTGAGTCAAATCGGGTATCGAAACTAATATACATTTATTTTAACACCAACAGAAAATATCATCTGTACCAGGCGGGTTACTTTTTCTATTTTCCAATTTTTTTTTTCTTGGTTTTACTTTGTACTTTGTTTGCCAGCCGATACATTATACACTTTTCACTTGATAGTACTCTTTAAAATCAGGTTCATCTATTTTTAAATTCATAGTGCAATTTAAAGGGAAATGCTAAGAGATTGAAAATGCAAAATTGAATAAGACGTCGTGCAAGATGGGAAATCGTGACCAATTTTACGTCTCACATTTTTCATTTCAAATTTCTAGTTATTCTCGCTTTTCAACTTTGTTGTCTCATTGTACTCAGACTTCATAATCGGAATAAGTAACGAGAGATGTTCACTGCGATATTGGTTTCACATTTCACAGTTTTTGATGATTCAATTTGACGTTTCTTGTGCGGCGGAGGTTTTTTTATGCAAATTTTCAGTGAAGGATTTTCCATAAATATCTGAAATTTCCATAAACGCCTGATTGGCTTCTGCTGGGTTTATGAATGCAATAAAAACACTAGTTCCAATTGTGAAAAAAATAAATTGAATATTTTTCATAATTTATTATAAACTATATCATAATTGAAGTTTTTGGGGAAATACCAATGATATTACTGTGGATTAATACTTTTTAACTATTTGATAGTAAAGATACAATACTAAAATGAATTAGTAAATGAATCGACACTATTTCATTAGTAACTTTCACTGATAACTAAAATAATTTTTACGGAACTTTTATAGAAATATGGGAGTCTGAAGAATTTTTTACAGATATTATTTTCTCAGTTTTACATTCACAATACACAAAAAAAGTACTAGATTATTTTTAAGGCACTAAGCTTAGTTGAAGCTCTGCTTACAGAAAAGGATGGACAGGTAAAGAGCATTTTTTTTTTTTTGAAAATAAAAATATATTACTCTGAACTAAAACATGTTGAAATATCTCTAAAGAGTCAGTAAAACGAGATGATTATACCGATTGGAACATAAAACTTAGATGAAAAGGTGAACGAACGAAATGGTTGTATATTTATTTAGTGATTGGGTCGTGAAATTGGAGGCCTTCTGTTGATAGGTGAATCGATCTGGCTTGACAAGGGTGGATGTCCTCTATATCGATAATATCGAAGAGAAATAACAAAAGAGCTAATCATCAGTGTGGAAAACATAGCTTTCCAAGTGTTGATACTCGGCCAACACGCGCATCGATCGCTCGAGACGAACGAGAGAACGAACTAGGAAGGAAAAAGATAAAGACACGAAAAGTAGAGAGGCAAAGAGAAAAATTGCGAATAGAGTACATACACTCACACACCAAAATTAAACCCAAGATGGCATGAAAAGGCGCTGGGAGAGGCGCTTTCACACCCTTGTCACGGTGTAATAATCAATTCATTTGCTCACATAACATTAATAACGTAATTTTAATGTGTATAGATATGCATAAAGTATATTATATTTATTGATAACTTAACGGTTAGCTAAAAATCTTGAAAAGATGAACGATAGAGAGGTGATCATTGGCGGAGAACATAAGGTGAATCTAAATTTTTCTTTCTTCCATAAGAATTTTTTGATTCTGTGCCATTTATTTCGATATTTTGAATAGCAACTTCTAACAAAATGGGTAGCTACACTAAAAATAACAATGTAAAAAGTTTTTATAGCATAACCACTTTAAACCATTCTAGAACTTCCAGAAATCGCCTTACGTTCTCCCAAGTTGGGTAAAGAGGAATGAGAATACAATGTAGAACAGAATGAGTTGGAGATTGGAAAGAGGGGCAAAAGAGGTGCCAATCGACTAAATTTTGCGAGGAAAAGAGTTGTATTGCAAGACTGAATGTATGAGTGTGCAAGAAAAAAACAGCAAAAGAGGCATGGCAGGCATGTTAAGAAAGGGGTTTCACTCTCAATTGGAACGAGCTGCTCAATAAAAATACTGCAAGCGTGAATAAAATGAGAATACAAAGTCACAAAAAAGAAAAATACAATTTGACGGCATTTTTGATAAATATGAACGGAAATAGAAACAGAATGGAACTGAAAAATCAGCTCATAATCGACCCTTAGTATGAAATCGTTGGCTAGGTAGCTTAACATAGGAATATTAACTTTTTTTACCCAAAACAAGAAGCAGAATTAGAGGAATTGTCTAAGATTGAGGGGACAAACGATTATTAGCTTAACGACAGCTTTTGGCTCCTGAGCTAAATTTACTCAGCAAACACTCGTATATAGAGCTATTGTATAATAGTAACAGAAATTTTTATTATTTAAAATTACGAGAAAAACGATGCATCAGTTTTTGGAAGATTTATTATGTTAAAGCTATAATGAATGTTTGCTGGAGACTTGGTGATTGATATGAAAACACGCACACATGGACACAAAAGTTGCATCGTAGGTTTCAGTCTCGAGAGCAGGAATCTCCCAACGCTGCTCGATGTCGTTTTTTATCCTATGGAAAATTTGAATAAAATTAATACCGAGTGTACTGCTAATCGTAAATAATAACAATAACCGCTAAAGCAGCGTTAACAAGCGTAACATTAAATATAATAATAATAATAATAATAATAATAATAATAA
>JAUESI010000008.1:2824172-2839207 GCA_032275145.1 Synergus laeviventris | reverse complement strand
ATAATAATAATAATAATAATAATAATAATAATAACGGTAATACCTGTAATTATAAATGTATCAAAAATAATAAGGAATGCTAATAATTATTATAATTATAATAATACTAACTACTACACAATAAATCACTTATTACTCGTAAATAAACGTGATAATTGACGACGACAATGACGAGGACGAGAACGACGAAACCGATAACGATGATGAAGGTGCATATACACACACATACATGTTGTTGTTGACAATTTGCGATGTATAATCAGTCGATTAACCGGTCCGTTTGGTAATCGATTGCACGACGTTACCGAAGCATGTTTGTGTGCCACGTGGAGAGGCTTCGTTTTTAGGACCCGTCCGACCCCTTTCGTCACAGAAAGCCCAATCAATCACGCGTCTTCCCATACGACTCCCATACCGCGAAGATAACGCGGTTAGTTATCGAAAATGCAGATTTCTCGACCGAATTCTGTAGGAACTTTAATACGCACGCTCTTGTCCCAACACCAACTCTCCCCCCCCCCCCTCTCTCTCTCTCTTCCCATCATAGATCTTGGTCCATTTCACGCTTTCAAAGAGCAACTTTCCACTAATAGAATTTGTTAAGTTGCCAATTTATGGCTGTTAAATTCAAATCCCGAGTTTAATCTTGAGTCCCGGACCCTATCATTTTATTAGAAAAACGAGTTGCAAGTTAGTACCTTCATGGAATACTTCATTTAGATGGATAGAATAAATCTAATCACAAACTTCTGCTACACTGCATAGAAAAAAATAGGGTTTCAGTTAATTTTTTTACATGTTTATTTTCAACTCTCATTGAAACTCTAATTTTTACTGTGTTGTCCCTCATCCCTCATTTTTCAAAGTCAAAATTCGATCATCTCCATCCATGTATTTTATTCAAGTGACTTTTTATATTTTATGATTTCTTTATTGTAAATAAATTAATACAAATCACCATTAATAAAGTTCCATGAAGATATACAAATTAGATTTCGATTGTGGGTAAGGTTTGCTTCTAGCATACATGCAATGTCTCTTTAATTAAATATAATAACAAAGATTAAGTATTAAACATCCATTTTCTAAATTTAATGACATCTACATAAAGGACCAAAAATCAAATAGTGTTTTTACCGGACAACCCTATAAAAGGGAAATCCTCTGAGTCGTAACGGCTAATGCAATCTTCAGCTTCTAAATGCTTCAAAGATGATCGAAACTCAGTAGAGCCTCAATCAAATAAGAAAAAAAGTCACCTCAGCTAGCTTGATCCATTTTTTATGCTATTACATTTTTATACCAAAGGAAAGGCGTAAAAAATGGTAATAAGGTTTTACAGGTAAATCGATATTCTCAGTGTTACAAGAAATCTTCTGGATTACTGAAAAAAGGTAATTTCCATTCTAGCATAGGAAATTAGATAACTAAAAAGCATTAAAATGAAACTCCTTCATTTTTTAAAAGAGATTCGTTAAATGAAATTATTTGATTGCTATTATTACGGTTATTTTACATTCTTTAAACAATTTGACACAAGTTTATTAAAAAGAATGAGAAGCATGCCTTACGTACATATTGTGTAAATACCACTTTCACGCTCTTAGCGGTCTAAATTTAAAGCAATAAAAACTAGAGCAGCCTGAAGCACGTAATTTAAGTAAAGGTGACTAAAGATTAACTAGATTAAGTAAAAGTAAGTTCCAATCTCGTGTCCCTCGTGACTGTCGGTTGATGTGATTAGACGTTTCGTTCCCCCATAGGAATCACTATCAACACGTAATTTCCAACTCCTTCCACGTTCAGAACGAATTTGATTCGGTAAACGAACAATTTTTTTCAGTTTCCTTTCTGCTTTTCGTTTGTTCTACCATATTATTCACGATCAACTTGAAAATGGATTATTTTAGCGTTCATGGTAAGGAGCTTAGTCTTCGGTCTCAGCTTGCTAGGACAAGGGGGTGCGCAAAATGTTTTATTGACACTAAATTGGTTCTCAAGGTTTTAAAGTAAGATGGGGTCTTTTCATAACATATTTCTCGTTCAAGCGGCTGGAAATTTCATACTTTTATTAATCTGTTGGAAAGTGACTTTACTTATTTTTAATTCAGCTTTCAAAATAACCTAAGTGATATATTACGTAACACTTTTAAGGGTGAGGGAGGGTTTAAGATGGCTATCGCCCTTTTATGATGGTGAGGTGGCCTTTGAAATCTTTTCGAAATCTTGAAGTATTTTAATTTTCTTTCAAATCCCTTGAACATATTGTATTTAAATCGAAAAAATCAGAGTAGTGAAATTTACTTAACAATTAAGGGATATGAGGGGGGGGAGGTTTCAGGGACAATGGTTACGGTAGCGTTACAAGGGAAAGGGGAGGTTCAAAAATCATTTTAAAAAAAGCGTTACGTAATTACGTTTGATTAAAATCTGTGCGTACTGTCTTGTCTATAAATTCCTAATTTTTAATGTGAGATCGTTATATTTATATTAGAGTGTCAGAAAATGTATGAATCAAGAGATCGAGTGAATTGTGTGCAATTAAGTAATTTACTGTAAATTAAAAATTTAAGACGTATATACTTGTAAGTAATTAGCTAGATATCTCCGATTGTAATCCCTCCTCGAATAAGGCGAGCGATCGTTTTCAGTTGTGGGGTTGCAATCGCAAATGCTCAATAAAATCGTCGGAGGCTCAAGTTTCAAGGAGCTTTTCTAGTAGGGCGATTTCGGGGTGATCCGACACGGAATTGGCATTGTCGACTTCTTACTAACTCGCTTTTTTTCAGGGTACGAGTACTGCACTTTGTCAAATTTAACCGTCCATACTAGACAATTTCTAAGGAAAAAGTGCACTGTTCATAATAAATAAATTGAAAATTCAATGAATCATGTTCATTTTGAGATCCTTGTGGATTTTATTTAAAAGGAATTAAACTCCTTTTTTGAGAATCGAATTTATCTGCACTAAAGATTTGCAATTATGACGTATTTAAGATGAAACCATTAAGAAATCTTTTAAATCACTTCAAACCACTAGAAATTTATTGGAATTTTTGAAAGTCTCAATAAATGACATATATCCTTCAAGTGATTAAAAAACCATGCATTTATGCATTTTACAGTCAGTTTAGTACGAAGTTGAATTAATCCTATTCCGTTCAGATTTTTAGGACACCTGCGAATCATCGACTAATCCGAATCCCATCGAAATTTATAAAACGAAGTGATTTTATTTCATTTGTTACAGCTTTCTTCTAAATTCTATCACTAAAATAAAATCCAGGTGCTAGTCGTTAAAAATCCAAAATAGGATCCGGATTGAGTCCTCGATCGCGAATACGACTCCACTTCCACGTTGGCACACATGCGAAAACTTCTTGTTAAAATAAACACGAGATTGTTATTAAAGTTATTAGTCAGACGCGCGCGAGTAATACACAATACAGTAATATGGCGTTAATTATTGTTATTTTATTGTAAAACTATCAAGAGACTAGAGAGGAAGAAAACTAGAAAAAGAAAGGACGCGAATTAATTAAAAAATGATTCAATAAAATGCTTTTGGTTTAGAAAAAACTAATTTTTCAATGAAAAGTACGTGCACTCAAACATAAACTTATTAATATTACTGAGTTAATTTATATTAATATTACTAAGTTAGGGTACTCTGAAATCCCTAAAGGCATGTGGTAATTACCATAAGAGCAAATACAGTTTCGCCAACTTTATGCTCGCAATAATAAATATTTTCCGCTAAAACTAGGCCATTTACCTCTGCTTCATACAGATGAAGGTAAATGGCGTAGTTTTAGAGAAAAGTAGTGATTATTGGCAACATAAAGTTGGCGAAACTGAATTTGCTCTTATGGTAAGTAACATATGCCTTTAAAGAGCAAAGAAATCGACAAATCCAATTAAATTTTGGATGGCAGTATTGATACCTATAACTTATAAAATGTAAACAAATATTTCCACGTCTTCCTGAAAATTCCCCACAAAGTAAGACTTTTATTCAGAAATGAAGTCCATCAAGGACTTGAAATCTGACCGAAAGTCTTGAAGTTTCATAAAAAGTATCGCAGTCCCACTTGAATCTGATGAATTAAAAAATATCTTGAATTGGACAATGAAATAAATATCTAACTCCTAAAGAAAGAAACAGTTTTTATGGTACACTTGAAGAATGGAAGCTGCATTTTGAAAAACCGAAAGTAGTAGACTTTTTACATGGAGTGCATTTTTAAACGCACTTAAATTTAAAGGTAAAGAATTAAAAAACTTTGAACACCTTTTAGAGAAGAAATAATCATCTTATGTTTGTTAATTGAAAAATATGAATTACTGGACATCCTCCTTTCTTTATTTCTTTGAAAAAATTGAATTAAAACTGGAAATAATCTAGATAGAAATAGTCAATTGCAACAAAGAGCAAGCGAATAACGTTGTATTAAAAAGTGTGAATGAGAGAATTGAGAATATTTAAGAAGTATTTTTAGTCCAAAATATTGTTTGATTCAGAATTTATTTTTGGCTAAGAAGTTTTATTCTTTCGTTACATTTTTCGATAAACATTTATTCGCCGATAAATAAGTCAGCGATTTATTCAACGAACAAGATCACGTTAAGCTCTCTTCGATACAACAGACTTTTATAAATTCCTGCTTTTATCAAAATGATAAAACTTTTGTACCCTCCAACTGCTTTCGTAAGATAATAAAGTCAAAAGCGAATGTGTGGGTACAGAATGTGTGATGGAAAGTTTGTTTGAAAATGAATGTTTGGTCATGGAAGACAGAAAGTGAAACATTTATATAAACATTCATGCAATCTCTTCTCCTAAACTGTTTTTTCACGTGAGTTTCCTTCAGCGAATCAGAATTGCAACCTTTGACGCACAAATTTTGAAATTAGGGAGTCGCCAGTCACACGAAAATACTAGACAACAAAATGAAGGTTTGTTTACTCTGTTGAGTACATAATAAAATCAAGCTTTGATGCGCGTTGGCGAAAGAGTTGAAAGCTATGTGAAAAGCTAACTAGCGAGTAAACATAAAATTTGTTCAGTTAAATGTTTTCCTTTTGTGCATCGCGAAGTTCTGTAGATTATGAAATTCAATAAAGATTTATTTACATTTTATTATTTATTCTCTTATGTTTGACATTTATTAATTGGACACATATTTACTTTTGCAAATTTTGTAATTTTAATACCTTCCAATCGAAATAGACAGCCTTTTGCAAGACAGTGTACCACTGTACCATATAAATTGAATCGTTTTAGCCTGCGGTGCTTGGAAAGTAAACATTATGTTAACTTACATTCTTGTAATTTGAAAGCTCTTAAAAATCGTAAGGCCTGAAAGTTGAATGTGGAATTTCAGAAGATTCGAATTGAATTTTTAAATCTATTTTAACTTCAATTTACTAAGTGAATTTAATTTTTCCATGATTGAAATAACGGAAGCTACAAATATAATGAATAAATAACATCAATAAAAGAGTTAATTTGTTTGCATGCGATTCAATTTACTCTTTTTAATTGTCAAAAAAGAAGAGCATTAGGGAACCTCGAAATGAGGAAAAGTCTCAGCTTCACTTTTATTCTAGAATAGAATTGAGAATGAGGTGGACAATGAGAAGGCATATTAATAACCAGTGTTAAATATGTGTAATGCACATACTCTAAGAACGCTTTGACAACACAAGTGAAGAGAAGAGAGACAAACGAGTGAAAGGACTAGAGTAAAGAAAGAATGTAAACTCAGCCCCTATAACGGGTAGAAACTTGACCAACAAACTTCAGTTGCCTAAAGTAGAGTCACTGATGCTGTAAGTGAGAAAACAATCCTGTGTCTTGTATGTTGCAATCTAACTAAGAGATAAACTGAAAAATGAAAAAATAAAAATAAAAACTGGAAGTGACATCATTTAAATTCCGAAGATGATTTCTAGAAAAAAGGATTCTTAGAATGAAAGCTAATTTGATAAAAATGCTGGATTGATTCAAAAGTTAATTGATAAAAGTTGGAAAAAAATATTTATTTAATATTTGTGCCGAAAAACCAGAATCCCGAATATGAAAAAATACTGAAAAAATAAATCCCGAATATTCAAATTCTCGAATAAAAATAATATTACCGAAAATGTTTATTAAGGAAATTTAAATATAATGAAAATATTTATTAATAAAAGTAGAAAATTACCAAAATTTCAAATTCCCGAAAACCAAAAAGAAAATAGATTTTTTTTTAATGTAAAGAATGTCTGTTACAGAATTTCTACAAAAATTGTGCTTAAAATATCTTTTCAAAACTAGGGGGGGGGGGTTATTGTTTTCAGAAATTCAAATTTTGAGAATTTAAAATTTCAGTTTTCTAGTTTCATTAGTTAATATTTTTGGTATATTTAAATTTCTTTACTATACAATGTCGGTAATATTATTTCTATTCGGCAATTTGTATTTTTTGGGAATTTGAATTATCAGGAATTATTTTTTCAGTATTTTTTCATAATCTGAATTTTGGATTTTGACAACTACACATGTGTTGTCCCAATTAAAATTTCTAAGTTTTAATTGGAAAAGGGGATTGAAAACAGGTGAGATAACGGGGTACGAAAGGTTGGAGAGTGTTTTAAACTCAAACAAATTTTCTTTGATACTCAAAAGCTGAGTATCAAAACTGTTTCTGAGAGAAAGGAATTATTTATGAGAATGATAAAAATAATCAATGATACTAATGATACTAACGGTAGCGATATTCTTAATATTAATAACAGCTATTATTAGTTTATGTAAAACTGATAGTATTGTTAAGACAATCAGACTCTTATTGCTCTCGTAACCTTGAAGGGTTGGAATTTGCCTCCAAGGCTAGCCATTTCCTTAATTTTTTTTTATTTCTATCCTTATGTCTTCCCCCTATATATGAGTTTTTTTTATCCCTTATATTTTTTGCTGAAGTCCATAAATGCTACAAGCTTTCTCTCCTGGTATACTCGCCCAAGAAGCAACTAAATAAAAACGAAAATAAAAGAAATGAAGTGAACACATTAAAGAGGGAGGGTTATTTCTTTCGTACAGCTTGTTTTTTTTTACAGTGGACAAGATCGAAATTGTATTTTAGTCACTCTTGTGTGAGCTTTCGAATGGGTAAAAAGAAGTTTTTTCAATAAAGAATGTTGGAGAGAAAATATTAAGGGAACGAAAATATTAATATGCATAAAAAGAGTGTCATTTTATTCTCGCTGAGAGATTTCCATGTATTACATAGATCTTTGAAATGAAAGAGTGATATTAGCGAAAGGCAAGCCAAACGGAAATGACTTTTCGATACATTTCGATCCAGAAACTTTCATGTCAGATGTTCATAAGCGAAATTTTTAGTAAAAATGAATCTTTAATTTATTGATCACGATATTGGAATTCGTCTGAAAAATAAGGAAAAATGGAGAGAAGATCTTTAGGTTTATATATTGATCTATTTAGTTTTAAAATACAGGCTTTATTTAGTTCTTGCTTTTCGGATTTAAAAAACCTAATTTAAGAAAAAATGTTCTGGTTACTATCAACACATTTGAGCAGACAAAATCGTTATTTTTTATTAAATCTTTGATACCCTTCGGTTTGAGAAAATTGTATATCACAAGAGTGCTCCGAGTGATAAACGAAGTTACAACAGGAAAAAAGTTCTCGCCAGAATACCAACACGTGATAAACACACACATACACACAATGTACGAGCGTTTTGTTATCCTGTAATTTATAAAACATTATAAGGATGTAACGTATCGAATCTACAGTTAAATGTTTATGATAAAATTACGGGTAATTAAGAAATTCTAGACTTTTTCTAACTAGTCGGTCGTAACGGCGGACTTGTGCCAATCCTTTAGACTTATGACCTATAAGCAAAATATAAAAATGAGAAAAAAGCTGTTATCCTATTAAGTCGGCTTGAATATTATATTTGATTAATATGTACGCATTCGGAGAGCGAAATAATTGCCAAAGAGAGTTGCTATTTGCTTATGTGTGTCTGCAAAACAGGGATGTACACTGTACATGTATTTGTATGTATGTTTGTATGTGTATGCGAGAGAAAAAGTTTTCAAATTAGGGAGAAAGTACAGAAACACATTTCAATAATTGTCGTACGTGCTTTTTGAAATCTCACTGCGACGATTCCGAGAAAAAATCGAATTATGAATTTCTAATGAAGAATTTTATTTCTTTTATTTGCTTATTTGAAATTGTATCTACTGATTATGAATCAGATAGCTATTTATTGAATATTGAAAATACCATCTTTTGTAATTATAAATTGTTAAATCTATGAATAAAATTAAAAATTAGTTATTGTCTAAGTTATAGTTTAAATGGAAAATGGATGCGAAAAAAAAGAAAATCCGAGTAATATTGACAAATTGTGAGTTTCTTGACGATTTCGGTGATAAACGTTAGACGAACGAGTTTGGTAAGGACGAAAGAGAAGACTCTGTTTTTTTATCATGCTTCTCTCTCATCCAAAACCACGTCCACTGAAACAACGGAATTGCTCAAAAAAATCATACGTTCGCTCATTATACCATATAGTCAGCCTTGCGTTCTTCGAAACTTTATCATCGGAAGTCAGGTTCGATTGCTTAGATAGAAAAAAACCACGTCTTCGTTTAAAGTGAATCATATAAAGTGACGAAGTTATCGAATTAAATTTAAAGAGAGAATGTACACGTTTTGAAAATAAAAGGGGGACATACTGTGCCACGATATTGCGCCTCTTTAAAGTTTTAAAAAACATCTTAACACTGCACTAGTCCTTTTTTTTGTAATGTTGGATAAAAACGGATGATAATACATGGAAGAAGAAGAAAAAAGGACAGAAGCGTTGATAAAGATGTTACCAATTTTCACCGTAGTTTTTGCACTTGTGAGAAACTCTGTTCTTTCGTCATCTAGTGGTGGAGGAACGAAACTTGGTAAATACTGTATCGTAAAAGTTCTTTTGTAAAAATTCTTTTGTAAAATAATGTTAAGCCAATGTTTGTCAGGCGATTTCTGATCGTTTTTCTTTTTCGAAATGTGATCTGTTTTTATATGACTATAGTGACGAGGCATAATAATGAAATAAAACTGCGATCCTCTTACTCGGTCGAACTGTTTTTCAGAGTGACAATGAATGAATACATCTTAGCTTCATTAAAAAGCCGAATGAACTAACAGAGGGTATGCAGAGGGCTGGATTTATTGTAATAATAACGGTTCGTATAAATACTTCCGAAAATGTAAGTGTTATCGTGATCAGTGTAAAAAATCCGAGCGTTGAGTTGTCAGTGTTGTCAAAACAGCGATCCTGATTTGAAAGCCTAGGTATTCATGATCGCCATAATCAAACTCCTCCGTTTTATTATCGGTAGTGATTTGTATTACTGTTGCGCGTCGATGACAATTGATTCGCTGATAAGGAACGATATATTATTACTTATACATATGTACATACAACAGATAATATCTGCCGGTGACGCGAGTCCGCGGATATGCATTATACATAGTATATACGTATATTTGTCTTTTATTATCAAATAAGGTTTTTTTATGTATTATCGATATTATTGTCATGACGATGATTATGATTAATCACATGTCAGATATATTGAGGGAATGTATAAGAAGAGGTGCCAATAAGGAGAAAGGGTCGGAGGCAAAGGGAGAGAAGTGAGAGGAAAAATTGTTTTAAATAAACAACGAATCACCGATAAATTTTGTTTTTAAAGTACTAATCACTTTTATCTGCACATCTCTGAATTTGCTCATTTATCTTCTAGGGGGTCCAATCTAATTTTATTTGGGATTTAAATTGCTTTTCAATTTTTTTAATCTTTCATCAAATATTGAGGTATCTCTTTGCGGGGAATATAAATTTCGGGAACAATCACCCCTTAGAATAACCCCTGTTTAGTTCATTCAATCAGGGGAAAGATAATGAAAAATGCTGTCAATTTTTGAAAAGTTACTTGAATGCATTTTCCATTCATATGTATTGACAAAAACAGATTTGAAAAGTTGAAAAGCATTTTAGCCTCGGAAGCAAAGACTTTTTTGAACTTTCCTATTGTGTATCTATTTCTATCTGTCTATCTATTTATCTGTCTGTCTGTCCGTCTATCACGAATCCGTATCCGCTCTGTTCGAGCTAAGTGCCACCTACCCACGCCTCCAGTCATCGATCGATCAATTGGTTCACTTTATATACCTATCTATATACTTTATTCCATAGCGTTCCATTCCGAACGAAGCTTTATGGAGCTTGGCGCGAGAAAGCGCGGCTCTTGCACAAAATGTCCATCACGCTTCATTTCCTTCTTCTTTCAACGATCTTTCCGTTTGCATTTCTTTCGTCACCGACCAACCAACACGAGCCAAATTACACAGAGTGAAAGGGTGAATGGTATTTTGGGCCATTTATATCCACTACTCCCAACTCCTATTTGCCAGAGCGGAAGAAAATATAACGGAAACAAGAATTTTGGAAAAACAGAAAGAAGGAAAGAAAGGGAGAAAGAAAGAAGAGGGAGCGAAAGAAGTGAGGGAGGAGAGAGAAAGAAAGAAACGCTATGTGTAAAGTGCAATAACTAAAAGCCATTACTCTAAAACATTATGTATGGATAAATTAAATTAATCTATTTATAAGCTAACATCTACATTCTACACCATTATCAACGTATGTATAAACGATTGAATAAACGACCGGTTAAATTTATTGTTTAAAAAATGATAAAAGTCTCAAAATCTAACGTACGACACCAAGCATGAAGCAACCATCAGAGACACAGAGAGATCACTAGAGCAAGCGGGTCACACGCCAATTTCTCACCAAGCCCGAAAGGCTTTCAGGTCGCGATCCTTATACACCAAAGGAACATCATTATTTGCTAAAGAAAAATGTGAAAAGGCGAAAGTTAGTGATTGGTGACATTATCGATTGGTGACGAGTGCGTACTCCTACTTTATATATCTCTTTCTTCAATTTCTCACATTCGTACAATACAGTCTTCTTTAGCATTATTTATATTTCAGGATTTAGATGTTCTCATTTTTTTTTTCTTTGGAATTCCCAATCTTTTATTTACACTTCATTATAAGAGCTGAGAATATTCGAGGTTTTAATTTAACTACAATGTCATCCTTTGAAATAAAAACTGCTTCTATAAATTTGAAGTCTCGCAGTGAGTACAATTTTAAGGATATATGGTGAATTCAAAAAGGTTTCAACAAATCTCAAAAGATTTTAATATATTTTGAAATATTCCAAGATATTTCTAAAAGGTTAAAAAATATATTTTTCAGTATTTTGGGAGGAGAACAAGATTTAACGATTTAACCGATTTTAGGGAATTCAAACAAAATATTAAAAGTGTCTATGTTTAGTTGTCCAGTAGAGCGACAGTAGTAAAGTCTAAGATTAGTCAGCCAACATCTTGAAACAGCAGCCATTGATTTTTTTTCGTAACTTTTTGGGATTTAGGGACTAGATTCAAAAAGCATCTGGATAAGTTAAATTGCTTTCAAAGATTTAAAAAATAAGCTATTTAAAGTTTTATTTTAATTTTTAATTGCTGTTTTCATTAGAGATATCTAAAGGAATTTTCTACTGTCTGAATATGCCCTACGCACACTGGAGAATGCAGTCTTAAGTAGAGCAGACGATATACAGTCATCTAAGGAATCTGAATAAGACTGAATTTATTTCAGAGAATTGCTACAACAAATTGCAAGTGAGTATGCTTTCGTAACTGTTGTACATTTGTATATAAAATCAGTTGAATAAAAAGCAAAAGGGACGTTGAATCTGAAATGCACCTGGTAAGTTCCTCTCCATTGAATTTTGAATAACAAACAAGAAGTTCATGTTTTAAACATGTAAAAATTCTGGTATTTATTCATAATAAAAAATAGTTCATATACACTTTCGATTTTTCTAATCACTCAATATCCTTTTAAGGTTGGACTTTTTTTTCATGTAGCAATTTATTCTATTTTTATTACCCTATTTTTCTTTTACAGCTCTTTGAATAAAACTGAGGCTTCTATCACTCATTGTTCTTACTTTATAATATTTTTTTTCATTTTTTAAAAATTATAACAGCATTTATGAAGGAAAAATTGTATATTACTCAATTATATTTCGCTGATTTGACATTATGTCATTCGGCGGTGAACCTCTTAAGATTATAAAGCATATTACATATTCATTGAATTTGTGTACTGCAGACCATTCATCAATGTGACACTTTCAGCTGCAGCTACATACATGAACAATGGACACGGTTTGATTTCATGCTCGGAGTTACGTAAAGTAATTTGTGACATTCAAAATTAGCTTTAGTTTTACTCAAAAATATTATAAAAAATTTGGTTTCCTGAAGAAAGTAAAAAAAAAAGAAAAACGGATTTTGAAATATTGGATGTTTACACTGAGTAATCAATTGAAGTTCTAAGAAAAACATCCTAATTTTTTTTATAGGATGAAAATACATTAATGGATTCTCTATTTCATTTTGTATTTGCAAGCCCGTACTCTCTAAATCTCAATTAAAAGGAATTTGACTAATTGAATTAGTAGTATAGCTTTATATTTGACTTATTAATTTCTCCACTTTCTACCAAATGAAATACTATGACACCTATCACCAAAGTGAAGAAGAAGAAGAAGAACTTTTCAACTATGTTATTTATGTCATATTATATATAGCTTTCATAGATTATTTAACAGATTTTAGAAGAATTAAAACCAAGAATTTAGAATTTTCAGTTATTCTATGAGATTTTAACGGATTTTAAAGTTTTGAGAAATTTTAAAAGACTTCGTGCATTTTATCAAAACAAATTGTTGTGGTTTATAAACAAGTTTAATTATTTTCCATTACAAATTAGGTCAATTTACTATTTTAAGGGCTTTAATTTAAGCGATGCTTCAATTGAAATAGGGGCTCTTGTAATACAAACTGGAGAAGGATGTTAATTTGACGGTAACCAAGAGTAGTGAAATTGGATTGTGAAATCGGAATGGAGGCAAATAGAGGTAAATGCTTACATTGCGTTTGTGAGGGATTTCTGAGAACGTAGAGGATATTTGGTGTAGCATTCCAACGTTGGACGATTCTTTGACATCCGCCAGGTCTTGAGAGAAAAACGATAGGAATGTCAGTTGTACTGGTGATATTGCAAAATGAAAATATTGCATTTGCTTGGCACAATGGAAATGCTTCCTTTCTAGAAAAATAAAAAGCTGATATATCATATACCCCTACAAGTAGAGGAGACTTAGAGAGGGTTGAATCTCGGTGAAAGGGGTAAAGAAGAGAGTTTCTTATCCGGTGCAGACTAGATAAAGAGACCCCAATCGGAAGGCGAAAAAGAGGAAACGATTTGTAGGAATATTATAGGAACAGAAGAGTCTCCCAGCCGATACGTTATACACTATGAAACGTTGCCTTCAGGTGATATTGGCATAAAAGAGGCTCATATGTGATGCATATTTACACTACATTGAAAATCCTCTCTCCTAGAGAAATAAAAATATATATGAGACTTTTCAGGTGATGCGGTGTCAAGGATATTGTGCGAATATCCACAAAATCTAGAGCTAACTCTATATATAAACAACATCCACCAAGTATAAAGGCTCTGAAGAGCTGGAGAAGATTCTTCTATTGGAGTGCTGGAATGTCAGGAGGACACTTGAGAATGAAAAACTTGGCGAAAACACGAAGAACGTTTTATTGGGTTAAACCTTGAGAGCATGAAGAGTTTCGGTATCCTCAACGTACCTCTTCGGATGCTCTTTCGTTATAAAGAATACCATCATTCATTGATACTGCGTTGTTTGTTCTCTTAATCTGAATTATCAAGAATGTTACTAATTCAATAAGGTATATTTCACTCCTGAATTATTCATTTCTCTACTTTATATGGTACTTAAAAATATACTAATTTACATATTTATTAAAGCTAATTAGTAATAATATCAAAACTTATTTATAAATAACTTTATTTTTATGATTTTTTAAGGATTTCGTGGAAATTTTATTACTAATTCACTTAGTTCGTCCATGTTACTAATAATTAAAGTAGTACGTTATAGTACACCACTTCGTACTATTTGAGTTAGTCATTTATTATTATTTTTTTATTTATTGTTAAATAGTCATGAGAAAATCTGTTATCTCTATCTTCTTCTCTGTAACAAAGGCGCAAATTCTTTAACATAGAATCTCCAGTACATTTAGAGGATACTTTTTTCTCTGTGAATACAAGTATATTATATAATCGATAAAGTTTGGTAAGCGAGTGCAAGAGCATCATGAGAATGTGCACGCTAAGCGGACCGATTTTTTTATAACGAGAGAGTTGTAAAGGGGTAATAATAAATTACCTTTTTTAATTTATAAAACAAGATTTTTTATTTTTTGAATTGAGGACAAATAAAGCCATCCAAAGAATGTAACAATAAAGGGATATAACCAAGAGTTAAGGTCACACGTGTCCCTAATGGATTCGATGGCTATTTGCCGACATCTGTCGATTCTGCAATAAACACCCTACTGTACCGACACACTTTATTGAATTCCTCTTAAAGCTTTCGAATGAAGTTTCGATATACGACTTTCCATCTGCGAATGCTTCTATCCCTTCAGCTTTACAGTTCCTTTTCGATGTCTCTTTCATGAATTTTTAAAACGAATTCCAATAGGAACTTCAATTCATGAAGCAGATTTATCTTATTTTTAAAACCCAAGCTGGAGTAATTACATATTTTCAAATTCGATATTCTTTAAAAATGAAGGACAATTAATTCCCATTAAGATTGAAGTTGTGTTAACCAATATAGATGTGAAGTTGATCTCCTGATGTTTCCAAGGACAAACTCTCCGCTTTAAAGCCGTTTCTGTTTTAGACAGTTTCCTAATCGAGTGAATCTTTGCTTTGTTTAGTTGTTATTATTGTTGTTGTTGTTGTTGTTGTTGTTGTTGTT
>JAUESI010000008.1:2797104-2820593 GCA_032275145.1 Synergus laeviventris | reverse complement strand
CGCACTACGCACGCAATTAGCTGCAAGATGACACGTATTTATAGAAGAAGAAATACATACCTTCCATTGATAAATAATTTATTTTATTAATTTCCTTTGGGTTCTGTATAATGTCAATAAATTTGCTTGAAATTCGAGTGAAATCCAATAAATAAAAAGAAATTTCGCTGAATTTCAGAGAATATTAGTATATAAATTTAAATAAATTAACATAAATTCCCCTGGGAATTCTATAGAATTTTAGAGAATTCACAATGAATTCTTGTGGATTTCAATGAACTCAGACGATTTTCAATAAATTTCTGAGAATTCCAATAAATTCCAGAAAATTTAGAATGAACATCAATGATTTCCAGTGAATTCCAATGAATGTTTTAAAAGTTCAATAAATTCCAAAGATTTCTTAGAAGTCCAATAATTTTCAGAAAATTCTACTATCAATTTCTACAAATTTCAGTGAAATCTGACGAATTCTAATAAACTTACCATACATTAATTGTTGTGCATTTCTGTAAATTCCAATGAATTCCTTTGGTATTAATGGAATGTTCTTTAAATTCACGGAAAAACAAATGAAATTCAGATGGAATTCCTATAAATCCGACAAATTTTCATGATTTACACTGGATTCCAATTAATTTTTGAGAATTCCAATAAATTGCAGATTCAATGCCAACGAATCTCAATGGAATTCGATAAATTTCAATGATTTCCAGTGAATTCCAGAATCAATTCCAACGAATCTCAATGGGATTGGATAAATTTCAATGATTTTCAGTGAATTCTAATGATTTCCTATGAATTTCGAAGAAATTTCACATATTCCAATGAATTCCAGTAAATTTCAATTAATTCCAATAAATTTCAGAGAATTCAGAGTGAATACGTATCAATTCCTACTAATTTCAGTAAAAATCCGACGAATATTTGTGTGAATTCTTACAAATTCGAATAAAGTAGTTCCACTGAATTTTTCTACTTCCAATGAATTTAAACTGAATCCTGCGGGATAAGATTGAATTAATTAAAATCAAATATATTTCGATAGAAAAAGAAAATATATATAAATATACTTATTATTACTATATATACAATTATATGGTACGTATTTGACATTTGTAAATGAAAAGATTTTTTTTTATCAATAACTGAGCGCGCGCATGTTTCGTCTTTAGAAACTGAAATGACAATTTAAATCCGCGAGCCATACATGAATTGACCAATAAGGTAAGCATACTACGCACAAAGCTAGCTACAAGGTAACTTAGTTATTTTTGTCATGTTATAAAGCCCTTTTATGGTACATTGAACAGTTTCTAGAAAAATTGAGAAGATTTCCAAGGATTTCGAATAAGGATTGTAAACAATTTTCAATTATTCTAGAGAAAATATAACGGATTTGTAAGCAGTTGTAGTCTTCGAAATCAAATTGGAAGAGTAGTAAACTACTTTGCACTATTTCATTAGTAGCTTCGTACTAATCCAGATTTAGCGAAATAGAATCGCTTCCGCATCCCAATGCAGTGTTTTAACCACTAAGTGCAGAACATTGTCGAGTGAGCTCCTTTTCTTGAGGAACAAGCTGCTTGAATGATACCTATGTACCACTTTGCACTAGAAATAAATAACTAGGAATTGCTCGTACACTGTATACTTTGTTCATAAACGGAGAGCATCAACTTCGAGGGTGAGAGTGTATCATTTTCGACCCTTGTCAACCCTATGTTCATGTTACTTCATGTTATATCGTACATCCGCTGAAGCTCTGGTATCCGAAGTTCCGGCGACCTGTTCAGAAGTATCCTGATTGTAAGGGGGGTCTTCGGGGGTGTTGTATTTCCCGAGGGCCATGTCTATGAGAGAGAAAGTGCATCCAGGGAACATGGCCGCGCAGTTGTGACCCTCGTGACCAGCTTTATGAGCATTCGTGTACGTGTGGTGTTCATCTGGTTCGAAGGAGAAGACCCTTCTCAGCGGCAACCTGCAACGTCGGACATCTTACGTTAGTATTGAATTTCTGGTGACTATTCGGCACAAAAAAATCGATTAGACGCCGACTCAGAAATAAGGGACTGATATTATAAGGCAGGACTTTCCTTACAGCACTTTTCCACGAAATACGACATAAATCTCTTCAACTTTGACCTTGACTTTATGAAAAAGTCGGGAAATTCCTCTCATTAATCTTCTTCTGTCTTGGCGAGAAAATAATAGTTCAATTTCAGATATGATAAAGTTTTGATGCTGATAGAAGGTAACCCTAACATATATTTTTTTTTAATTTTAAGTAAGGCTAGAAAGATCCGACAGATCATGTCTGACCGAAAAGATCAATTTCTACTTAAAACAGTCACTTTCATAAGACAATTTTATCATCAGATAAAGAAGTTTTAAAAATACCTTTCTCGTTTTTCTTTGAATTAGAAATTTTTCTAGTATATTGAAAGATTTAATTAATAACTATTCGAAATATTGATTAAAAGTGCATTCTTGCGTATTTTACTCAGAATTCGAAATTCTGCACGTTTTAATTTTGATCAAAAAAAGATAAATTGGCACATCCTCTTTTTGCAACTGAAGAAATAATGAAAGTTTGGATTACGAGTCACATACCGCGTAATTTATCACCAAAAATTTTATTTATAACTGCTGAAATCGGAAACTTCATTGCGTTATCAAAACGATCAAAATTTTCATTTATACGATTGATTATCGAATATTCTATTTTGCTCGCCGAAATTCGTGAATTCCAACTACGTTTCATTCTTCATATTTTACATCAGTTGAATAAATTTAATATGAGATAGATGGTGCTGAGCGGACGCGAGCTGCTCTGAAATGCTATTGAAATCGAGAGATAAATGATGCAAGATTGAAAAGTACGTGGGGAAATTTAATTGCATCCCTTCGGGCCAATAAACGCGACAACCCCGTCATTTCGTTTATATCCTTCAAAATGATTTTAGAACGAAGTCCTTGATGAATAAGAAAAAACATTTCGTACGCGTTAAATACTTATTGCACAAGTTTGCCGCGTAATAAAGTTCCTATCATGTCTCTTGGGGAAATAACCGAGGATTCCGAACCCCGCGACAGTCCCTTCGATCCTCGAGCACGTTTATCTTTGGGAACCTTACGAGAAAGCTATCCTCATCATTTCTTCGACGAGAGTGTTTCCTTTTGGCATAAGTCGCTGGGAAGCTTCACACAGAGAGCGTAGGACGCAAGTTCTTCCATCGAAACCCATTCTGAAACGAAAAGAAACAATTCATAAGTTCTTCCAAGTGTTTTTAGACTGATGGGGGAGTTCAGGAAAACGTAATATCCTCTTTGGGAAAAAATTGATTTAGTTCAAGTATCTTCATTGAATCTTCATTGAACCTTCTTCTGCTCACTTTCCTTCAATTATTTTTCATTAACATTTGTTAAGTAAAATAAGTTATGATATAATTGAAGCGCGTTTAAAAATTTCAGTACTTTTAGCCTGGAGACTGAATTTTAAGTGTTCCAAAATTGATTGAGTGGATTTAACAAGTGAATAAGACATATAATGAAAAACTTAAAATAATACATATCTCTTTTACGTTTATTGGACTTTTATGTTTATATATATTATACATATGGTACATATATATACGAGAGCTGAATTGGTACCCGATAATTTGTAATCGTAATTTATTATTGAATTTTTGTATAAAAACTGTTTTATTTGCGATATACTTTAATACTAGGAATGGTTAATAATGCTTATCACTATAATACTGTTATTTATGGTTGTGATCCCCACATTGGAATGATACTTAAGGCTGACGTAAACTGCCCTCATTCAGCAAGTACTCCCTTTAAGTGGAAGATCCACAACAATAAATATAAACTATGTTCTTTCTTGATAATAGAAGTTTGACCTTGAAATAATAAAAGAAGTTCAATATAATAGAATAGAAAGAATAGAAAGAATTGAGTATTTAGAAATTTAAAGAGTACTCCACATGGAAGTGGGATTAAATGTATTTCAAGTTTTCAAATAGCGGTTTTCCATGGAAAACTATATACCAACATATATGAAGGTCGAAAGTTTTTTCCATTACTAAAGCCATTTCGCACAAATCTCGTAGATTATTTTTCCATTCGGATTACCAGTCAAATAGGCACTTCGTGAAAAAACTAGTACAGAATTTCTCAGGCGACTTCAATGGCTTTGATCAAAATAGCACAAATAAAAATTAATTAATACGTTAATTGAATTTCTGTGAGAATATATTTCTCGAGATTATTCCCAGAGATTTTAGAACAAATAATATCTCTTATCATCAATCACTACCGGTTGTGCATTTCTTCCAACATAGATACTTTTGCACGCAATATAGGACCGTCTTTCTCACTAATCCTGCTCTTGCGTTCCTATCTCACATTTTGTGGTAAAGGTTAATGGTGACTTTGATCTTGGAAATCCTGGCAAATCAGAGAAGATTCAAGATGGCCATTTCTAGCATCTAAATCTTTCGTTTATCTTTTTCTCTTCATTTACTGCACTAAAGTGTTTGGAAACTGTCGCATTGCACATTAGGGCCTAAAGAGTACCTGTGGAAAAATTAAATTTTAGCCTAAACTACTCATATACAATTTGGACGTTTCTTTTAAAATGATAATAATTTAACTATATGAACATGGACGACGTAATAAACAAACACGAGATATATTTTACATGACCGCATGCAAGAACAATTATTTCTTTTTTTTTCTTGTGAAAAATATTTCAAGTTTTCCTTCTGCTTATATATATTATTTATGCCAAGTTTGAGTCCATGATGATCTGGATTCGTCCCTAGAGAATAATTTAAATGGCGCATAACGCCGCGCTCGCGCCGGCGTAGAAAAGACTGATCGTAGCAGGCCCTCTTGCCGATTTGAACTTGCCGAAGTTCGGCATCGCCACGCCAATCCGAGGAAATGTGGCCCATTAATTTAGTTCTTCGAGAATGAATGGGGGTGAATCCTAAGAGAAAGGTAACTACTGCTCTACATCTAGTACCACTGCAGTATTTGCTCATTCTGAAGCACAAGCTCTCTCCAAACTGCTACCAAAATCGATAAAACTGTCTTTTGGCTTGAACATTATATTTCAGAAAATCTCCAAAACCTTCCATTTAGGAAATTAAGTCACCGAAAGTGTCGGTCGTCACTTCTTCGACTACTTCCGGCAACATTTTGTTATCTCCCGGTTCCTTGGTCTAATTTATCCTTTTGGAATTAATATTCAAAATGTAAATTCTAGTCGAGAGCACACTCATGACATAGTAGCAGTATGAAGTATTATCTTGAACAGATATGAAAATCAGACTTTATATATGTAGTTTCTGATGTAAATATTTTATGTATAAAAGACTGTTTCGGGCAGAAGCCATGATGATGAAAATAAAGAAGTAAATAAAATACGTACAAGAAATAATAAATTTAATGAAATTGCTTTACGTATGTTTTCACAGAGAGATTTTTTGGTCAATTTCTGATCCCTTCATCTGACAATTAGGTGCAAGGGGACTTCACTAGTCTGTTATAATGCCTGTCATTGTTTCTTCAAAGGGGCCGTATAAGAAAAATTGCTCGCATCAAACGAATTGAGCGCATTTATCTCAAATCACACAAAATTATTTCCCAACTTTCACGAATGCTATCTGTATAGCTCTTAGAATATCAGACCATAAAAAATCAATTGATTCAATTCCTTCGCAATTTGCTTAATTATGGAACTTAATTCTTTTCCTTCTCACTATTCTTTTATGTTTTATTACTGGAAGTCTTCAAAAGTTTGTTTCACTCTCTGTTCTCTCAATCTAAATTAGTTAAATCTTATTTTTATCTTTAATTCTAGATTGGGGCTGTTAGAATCCTGATAAGGCTGCCCTCCAGATTTTAATTTGTACAGTATAAAATCACAAAGCGAGTAGTGGAAGATTTGGAAGGACATTTTTGTTGTAACGTACGTAATAGGTGAAAGGAACTTTTTAGACGAATGCGAAAGGGGTAGTTTAAGCTCATCGACTTATTCCAACACGAACGAGCTGGTAAGTGTCGGTAAGTCTGGAGACCAGTATTGGTAGTGTCTAAGAGTGGCATGAATCAGAGGATGGCGCCTTTGAATGTGATAGTGGGGGCTGTTTCTACACGAGCCAGGCAGACCATTTATCCGTTTGTCGGGCCAACGACCATGGGAAATAGTTTCCTCTGCTCTATTCTAGCCATAACCAGATTTATTTCCGCCGTCGAGGGGTTTGATTATTTTTCTTGGATCTTCGTCTTCTCAAATAAGCTCGCGTTACTTCCCCAGAATTTCTTCCCCCAATGGACCCTGTCTTCAAAGTTCTTTAAAGAACTAAAACATCTTTTAACATCTGCTCTATTTGATTTGATGATATTCAATTCCAAATTGCATTTCATGCTGGATTCATTTTCTTTTTAAAAAAGTGTCAAGAAGGATAAAAGCGTGAGTAAAAGGGAAATAACAGAGAAATCTTACAAAAGAGTTGTAACAAATAATATTTTTCCACTCGTACTTTCTACGTATTATTTGTTGCTGTTTTGATTGAAAAAAATTAACAACATTAACAACTCTTATGTTGCAGAGTTTTTCAGCTGTAACGATACTTCTGCACAATTACTTCTATATAATTGAAATCTTTCAACCTGTCCAATTATAAGCGAGTAACAGGAAGGAGATGCTGATTAAACTTCTAGAGCTGAAATTTACTTTTGACGGGGTCAATTAATTCTAAAAGTAATGAAAATTAAGTATCAAATACGGAAATAAACTCTAGAATTTTTTTAGAATATATTGCAGATTATTTCCTTCCCAGAAATTGGTTTTTAAACATTTTTACATATATTATTTAAAAGGGAGATTGAAAAGATTTCATAATAATAAAGAGCGAATCTTAAAGACGCTAAAACAATTGACAAATACGTGTCTCATTTTAAACAGTAGTGCAATAATCACATTTACTCTTCACTTTGAAAATTGATGTTCAATAAAAACTGCATCTCTGCAGTAACTGCTTTTACAAAGCTGTGTTTACTCGAGAATGTGAGGAATCGTAATCGATCAAAGTTGGCCTTTTATTTACAGTAAAAAGATATCTTTTTTTCTTGCATGAAAGATTAGTTCGATGTCGCTTTTCATTGCTGAATTCGTCAGATCTCAGTGAATTGAAGAACTTTCTGATCCAGTTCAAGGAATCGTGATATTCGTAAAACCACGGCAATCACGATCTTTTTAGAGTATTTCCATTGAATCAGTCTCTTAGTGAAATGGTAAATTTAAACTTCAATTCTTTTTTCTTTGTTATTGTTTTAATACTTCCAATATCTTTTTTTCACAGAATTTTTTACTTCTGAAGTAAAAAAACATACATATTTCGCTGATATCTGCATAATTTGGGACCTATAGTTGATCCGTGCGTGTTTTATTAGCCCTGATATAGTCAGTCAGGTTTGGAAATTTAAAATGATATAATATATAGATCTGTGGAGATCATAAATCATGGAATATTAATAAAGAATAAAGTTTTTAAAAAGTAAAGCGAGTGGGAAATATGTAGAATACGATATGTTGCTACACCGTGAAAACAATAACGACCTGAGTATGTATATATCTGGTATATAGCAGTTCTTTGTGCTAACAGTAATCAATTAGGTATATATATATATATAAAATAATTGTTTTTCTCCACTTAATTTCATGTAATTTTCAATATGGAATTTTACTGAGCATTTTCAATTCCATGTTTTATTCAATACATATATCTACATTCTACTTGTACTACAATTTATTTCCAAAATTTAGTGAAATTGGCAAAATCAAAATGTAAATTTTGTTTTATACATACTTATTATTTTTAACAGAAATTATAAACTATAAAATATTGAAATATTAAAAGAAAAGTGAAATAATAATGAAACTTACGCATTCATCACGACCTCCAGTTTATTGTAAAGATCTCTACGATGTCGTCTTTGCAAGTAGTGATAGTTAGACTTGTAGTAATTTTTCTTACTAGGTAGAATGTAGTATTTTTGATCATTGTTCCAACTACCATATTTGTCGAAATTGTTTTTGTTTCCCATCGAGATTTTGTTGATTTTCTGGTTTATCTTCAATTTATCTTTCCTAAGTTCCAGAAATGGCTCCAATTCAGGCTTGCTCTCATTGGGCAGATCGTAAGAGATACCCCAATTCAGACCCTCGGTGAAAATATCATCGGGTGTTAATGTGTGAATGGTCATACAGAGAGCGATCTGAACATCGTTATTTATTGTTTGATAGATTAGTATTTTATTTTAATATTTAATATAATTTGAAGTTTCTCAAAAATTCCTTAAAATTACTTAAAATCACTTGAAATGTCTTTGGACTTCTTTCAAACTACTTTGAAATTTTTTAATATCATTCAAAATCCCTTGAAATATTTGAAACTCTTCAATACAAATCCAACCATATTAGGTGAAAAGAGATTTTATTATTATAAATAATTATGATTATAGAATGAAATGTGGACGCTGCGGTAATGAATTGAAGATTAATAACATTAATTAATAAAAAGTTCAGTTGGTTCAAACTCTTAGAATCGTATATTGTTAATAGAAAAATATTTTTAATTTACCGAAAAACTCGAGCCCTCTGGAAAAACGACATAACGTTTTTTTCTGGAGAGTGCACGTTCTGCGCCACTGTCTACTTGAAGAATGCATAAAGAGCAGCACATTATTAATAAAACTTGAAGGTTGATACTAAATACCATCTTGGATCTGAAAATTAAGTAAAAAATGGTATCAAGTAATAAATACGTTTCCTAGAAATATAATAAAATAATAAAAATGCAATAATTAATCAACCAGTATTATATATTTGATAAGTTATTCTATTATTGAGACTAAAACCGCATAGATTGTCTGAATTTGTCCATTTTGAGAAGTAGGAAAATCTTGGAGACATAACATAGAAGAAGTAAATAAGTATGTCACGCATGTCATGGATCATAAAGAGCCGAAAGATAAACCTCATGAATTTTGGTCCGAAAGGAAATAACAAGGGCAGCGACATGCCCTGCATTCACATTGCTTTTTTCATATCGCATGGAAACCAGAATTTATTAGTGGATAGATTGAAGGCCAGGACTACATAATGGAAGTATAGTAAAAAGTTTTCCTATATAACTAATACCACAGTAAGAATTTAATGGCTAAGGGACATTACTGGACTAATAAGTCGGCCATTATAAACTTTCCAGATGTAAATAAAAATAGAAAACGTAAACTAGAGTAAAAAATGTTTCAGTAATCCACAACTGAATCCTGGATAAATTCCTCTGAAGTTTATAAATTCAGTGCTTGAGAAATGAAATCGAAACAATAAGTTTCCCTCGTGTAGACTTTAGAATGTTAAATGCAAAGGAAATTGAAGATATTTTTCAACCCTGAGGTATTGTCTGATGCTCACACATCAATTTAGTTCTTTCCAATTCTGCGATGGAAGAGTCGAGAGGATTCTGAAGAAGCCGTGGATCCTTTTTCTAGAAAAATCTCATTCTCTGACGTCGCAAAAAAGAATATTTGTCGCATTCGCTTCTCAGTAAGCGCCTAGCTCCCGCACCGCTTTAAGTCCTGCCGAATCAAAGTCAGCCTTAGTTTTCTTCCAGACGTTGGATTGCATTACGGCGAATCTTGAAGACCGTGTATAGCCGGGAGTGATTTTGCGAACAGTGAAAGGTGCAGAAGGTTGGGACTTGTGAGCGAGTTTTATATTGGAACCGCTGAGGTAATCGGTATTGACCGTTAAAACCCAGATGAAACGTGAAAGGAATAAAGCTTCCTTCTTACCCCAGATCTTCGGAGTAAAATATTATTACACACTCTGACTTGATCCACCTGTCGGTAAATTTATCTAGAAGGCAATTCTATAACTACCTATACCCTCTAGAGCTTGAAAAGAATTAACTTTGAGCAGCATTGCAGTAATATCAACCTTGAAATAGATAAATGAATCTAAACAATCTACTGAAATGCTTGCGATATTATTATGTTCCAGGATCTCGAGCGTGACATATGTTTTAAATCAGGCTTTTGTTTATTTTATGCATCTGCATAAAAATATAATTCTCTTTAAAAGTGGAACTTAAAGAATTTGCACTTTCTTTCGAGAACGAGATAGAAAATGGCAATAATACAGAACAAGATAGAATTTCGAATTTGTCTTAGCAATTAGAGTTTTTGGTTTTGAAAAATCTGCAGAACATTTTGTAATTATTATATACCATATTATGGAGGGTCGAAAAAAAAAAAAATTCTTCTGGAATTCTAAACCGCTAAAACGCTTAAAAGTAGCTAACAAGAAATTTACTATTGTATTTAATATTGAAGAGAACTTTATATTATCATTTGCAATGTTTATTTGACTTTTCGTTGCAAGATGTGATAGGTTGGCTGAGTATCGTGTTATTAGAGGGAGGACAGACGAGAGACAGGGTAAGTACAATCGTACCTTGAGGGTAACAGGGGTAGAAAATGAAAGAGTAAAGTGTTTCAGTACCACCACAGTAGATATAAAACTTCCTGCAGAAGACGGAAGATCGATCTCTCTTGGTGGAAATATCTCGTAACTCACTTCAGTAAGCTCTTTAGGAAACAGGAAATTGTTACTTCTTGGTGAAACAGGAGGGAAAATGATCGATAGGTGACTTCGATACCAGGCAATTCTTCATGTTAGTACAAATAGACAGAGGATCTAAAACTCACTTCAGTAATCTTTGCAATCAACAAAAGCTTAGTGAAGAGCTTAGCCTTCATTCTGTCCAATATATGGTATGTCTCAAATTATTTTTTACAGAGCATCTAAGTATAGTAATCACGATCAGACAACCCTGTATAACCCAGGTGTTATTGTTATTCCCAAGACAAATAATAATTTCTTACTTTTTAAAATTTCTATAATTTATTCCATTGATGCCATAATTCGATTAATCATTTTAAGACTCACCCAATATGATATCATCGAAAATCCTTCGGCAAACGTTGAAACTCTACTTGTGCTGTCCACTGATCAATGATCTAAGAGTGAAACGAGGAACTTATACTTTTGAAACCTTGGAATCTACTCGTGAAACGCATTCTCAGGTTCATTGGTCAAATGATTAGTAGCTTGAAAGTTCAGTGCACTAAACGTAACGGTCAGAAAGGTGCTAACTCATGGCTTGTGTTTTACTTATTTTTCTCATTTACACTTGAAAGCTATTTCCTTCTCTCATTGTTAAAGTTGAATCATCCAAATTCTTGTGAATAGTAATAATTAGATATATTTCACAGTAAATTTTAATAATAAATGTCAATAACCATAAATAATTGAAGAGCTTTGCAAGTCGAGGATAAAAATCTCTCGAAGCGAATATTATAACACTTGAAAAAACGTATATTTATTGGGGTTTGCTCGTCAAAGATTATACGCATGTGATACGGTTTTGAAAATTTATAAGAAAAGAAAAAACATATACATTAATTATTCACACTCTAATTCATGTGAATCTTGTACGAGACACCTGTCAGCGCAAACTCGTATGCCAGACTACTGTCAGTTAATAGGAAAATGATTGACACACCCATTGGCGAACTCTTGATTCACATTAACCCCGTTATATCCACTTTTAGTTTCATATCATTCAAACCTGTCGCTGCATACAATAGAAGCACTTAGTTATTGAACAATTAATTACGATTTCTAACAAGATAATATCAGCTCATTTATATATTGCAGACTCATTCACTGATACAAAATACCATATATTTATTGAATAAAATTACTTCATGTCCATAAAATTTAATATAGCGAATGGAGCCATACACGAGTTCCGTATCGAAATTCTGATAGAGTTTACTAAATCAGTGAATTTCCGAAGTGGTTTCCAAGCAAATACAAGCACGGTCATTTGGATGAAGATGGTCCAATGTAACTTTATGTAACATGATCTGGGTACCTTCTCGAGCTCCCTCAATTTGAATTAGTTAAATCTTACTAATTAATAGTAGTTTATTACTAATTTAAATAGTGTGAAGTCATTTACTATAAATTATTAAATCCCCACGAAACGAATTAATAACGCTCGTAAAATAAAATTCCCCGAAACTTCTTTATATTCCTTAAAATTCGGCAAGACATCATTTAAAATTCCATGAAATTCCGTAAACTTTAAAAATCAAACTTTTCAAAGTTTTAAAATCATAAAAATTTTATTAAATAAACTATAAAATTTGTTTAATATGACATAAATAATATAGTTATTTATACAAGAAGTTTAACATTATTGATATTTGAAGAACGATTCATGATGAACAATTGAATTTCTAAGTAAAACTACATTGAAAAAACTCTATGGTTGTGACAACCTATTAGAAATAGTAAAATATAGTACAACTATACTCATTTGTATTTGCCACAACCAGGATTTAATTAATTAGAATTAGATTTACTTAGAATCACATGTGGTTATGGCAACTATTTAATAATAATTATATTTCATAATAATTGCGTGTGGTTCTGTCAATCAAAATCCTGATTATGGCAAACACAAATGAGTAATTGTACCATATTTTATTATTTCTGTAGTTGTCATAACTATAGAGTTTTCTCAGTGTGGTAAATAAATTAGTGAATGTTTCTTACTAATTTACTTTGGTAATCGGTTATTTATTATTTCATTTAGTAGTAAGTGAAGAATTTGCTTATTGATTAGTCAAAAGTAAAGCTACTACGAGCTTCCATACACTGCGCGTTATAGCTCAAAACTCTGCCGATCTCGTCAAATATACTGGCCTAATCTTGGGTCCTTATGTCGAGCCGATATTCGGCAAAAACCTCGGCTCGGCGTTATCATTTCACTAGTTGGGTCGATCTTCGGCTAACAAAGTTGGACCGAGTTTTACAGGTGTAAATAAAACTTTCTTTATTTTGTTGAGAAAAATAATTTATACATATTTTACAATTTTTATCCTTAATATATTGCCTTTATTACTAAGCTTTAATCATGACCACTGCTGTTGTAATTCAAGAGAAAATTTAGTAGAGAAAAGGGACAAGGATAAGCAAAATCACAATCTTCTTTCGTTTCATGCGCCAAATCATAATCATCCATACTTTTTTTCGATCTGATGGGATTACTGAAAAAAGACACTTTTTCTACAGTTCCTCCAATTTGTGGTGATAATTATAAAAATTTGTAAGATCCTTACCTGAGAATTACCCGCAAGAAATCTTCGATCAATGATACTCCAGGGGTGTTTAGAAGCATCTTAGCCTCACAAATTGTCCTAAGGATACAAGTTTTGCCGGGTAGGTTGTAGCTAAAAAAAAAATATTTCGAATATTATTCTTTACAATTTTCATTTTATTATCATAGTAATATTTACTAAATTAGTTATGAGTTTACTTACTTTTCTAAGGCCAATTCCAGTGTAGAGTATAATTCTCTACGATGACGACGATTCTTCCAATAAGGTTTCCGGTAATACATTTTTCTCATAGGATATTTTTGTTTTAATTTCAATTGCTGTTTTGGTTTCGGTTTCGGTTGCTGTTTTGTTTCCAGCTTTGGTTCATCAGCTGCGCTTGGTATTGGCCAAATAACATCAAATTCGTGGAGTTGATTCCATGTAAATCCTTTTATTGGAACAGTTTTCAATACCGACAGTGTCATCTAAATAAAAATTGACAAATATGTAAATATGTATATTATAAAGTTAACGTGTATACTGTATACTGTATAGAATAAAAACTTACCACAAATGCACTTCCTTTTGGAAAGGTCAAAGCTCTTTTCTTAATTCTGTGAGCTTTCTGAGATTCTGAATTAAAGTTATTAAACTCGGTCTCATTTAAACAGACTTCATATTGCAAAGTAAAAGTATAAATCGAAAAAAGCAACAAACTTTTCAATATAATTCCCATATTCATTTCTGGAGACTTCTTTTTGTTGACTTCAACACATTCCGAATGAACTTAAACTCATCCTTTAGGGAAACCTAAAATATGATTTCTCGTAACGGAATTACGTTTGTAACACTGCGACAGCAAATTGAGAGTTTAAGATACCAATTATCGAGTTACTGAGACATCTGGTCACACGTTACCATATACATATAATGTTAGAGACTCGTATTTCGCTCCAAAATCTACTGGTTTCTATATAGTTTAATATTGCGCAATGGGTATTACATTTATTGGAAGAAATGATGTGCATTAAAATGTCTTTTATTTTCGTTCAAAAGTTTTTATGTACAATTCCGATATTTATATTTATATTTCAACATATTTTGGTGAATCAAAGAAATCAAAACTCTTAAAAAGTATAACGCGTGATTGGTTACCTAATTTTATAAAAGACATTTCGGATATACTTTTTATATTAAACTCTTCAAACATTTTGATATTGATTAACCATCCATCTGTGCACAATTGCACATAATCAACTCTCCTGTTTATCCGATAATCTTCAGAAATCTCTTTAAAGTGAGGTAAACCTTCGTCTACTTCTCGCCAGTCCCTGGAAACAATAAATGTTTATAGATAAGGTATTAGAGATGATAAGAGCTGATAATAAAATGTTTGAATAGTGTAAGGAAGGTATATAAATTTTCTAACCATTTTTAGATTACTTGAAATAAAATTATTTAAAGTTTTGATATCTGTGAAATCCTTTGAAGCGAATACTATATATAAAACGAATCACGCAGCCTGCCAAGCAGTTGGCAGCTTTGATCTCGATTCTA
This sequence comes from Synergus laeviventris, assembly GCA_032275145.1. Taxonomy (NCBI): domain Eukaryota; kingdom Metazoa; phylum Arthropoda; class Insecta; order Hymenoptera; family Cynipidae; genus Synergus; species Synergus laeviventris. The sequence continues at coordinate 2,805,785 of JAUESI010000008.1, read as the reverse complement.
CGCATAAATTACAGGTGAATAAAAATCTAACCAATAATAGGTATAAAGGAGAGAATGACTTACTGGCTTCAGATTTCGAGAATGCAAGAATTTATTTTCAATATAATCGCAACCTCTTTTTCATACAGAATGTGACATTATTTTTTTTTTTCGAATACAGAATTAGAAATAATGTACCATATATTATGTGTATCATGCATTTGTTCTGAACCATCAAGTCATGATCATTTCTCTAGAGGGACGACACTTTCTGTTTATATGCATAATAAGAAGACGTTTGTCGAGATTAGCCTTTGTTCTATGTAGTCGTTCTGGCACTGTTACAGTAAACCTAGACCCTTTCAGTATTATATATATATATGTATAGTCGTATAGATTTTGTGCATACTCGATATATCTGTAGAGTCTGTCTGTCCTACGAGATAAGCTCTACTGTGTCGTGACATTGGTACTTGTCAGTGAACCTAATGTTCTATAAAGGGAAATTTGCTTTAAGATTGTTTCTGATAAGCGCAACTACATTTCAGAACTTCTAAATTAAACGACATAATTATAGAGGATGTAAAATAGTAATAACAATATAGATTTAATTGAAATTTCGCTTTAAACTCGAGTATTAATTTTATCTTCCCTTAACAATTAATACTCATTCCTGATAAACTATTTTCAGTTTTAAATGCCTCTGGTTTACGATGAAGAATGAAGATTTTTCAGAATCTCTCTATTGTCAAAAGAATTCCGCTTGTATTGGTATTTACGACGCAATAAAGCTTAGGTATACAAATTCTATTATATTCACCCATCTGAAGCGTTCCTCTATTTTTAAATTTATTGATAACATTTTTTTCATTTTCTGTGAAGAATTAGTCAGCCGGAAATAATAAAAACGTAATACTGTTATTTATAATTTCGCCGTTTTTTTTCTGCTTGTCCGAAATGCAATATAATATATATATATATATATATATAATGCAAGAAGAAAGGAGAAGAAAAAAGTAAGACAGTTATAGGTATCCTTTAAGCATTAGTGTTTTATCGATTTCAATAGATTTATCGAAATAGTATTTCTATTGTGCATCACCACTCATTTGTTCGAAGGAAAAGAGATACCTACCTACCGTCAGGTTAATACTGATTCTGGACACGAAGGAAATGCTTGCTCGCAATCAACTGCTGATTCGTAAGCTGCTTCGTACTCAGTTTTAGGATCTATGTGATAAGAACCCGTTGGCAACCTGAAATAAAATTATATGGAGTGACAACAATTTAGGAGTGTTCAAATCCAATTTCTATATTTGAAAACATATATGGTTTGAAAATAGTTGGACAAATTCGGAAAACCCGCCCCTTATTTTTTATCCTGTTGATTCAGCTTGTGCCAGTTTTCCCATGATTTTCTGTCGATTGCAAAAACAACCTGGATATTAATTTTCGCGCCATTCATTACAGTGTTAGGTGTTCCCTCTGAAGCGAGAGTAATTTACTGTTGGACGCATACATAAAATATTTAAACTCGGAATTCAAAGTTATGCAAAACTCACGTGAATATGGAGTGTAGGATCTCTTCCATAAAGGATCCTTTTCCAACTTTAGAGCTGTTTCGTTTCCCAGCGTTACAAAGGGCCTTTAATACGCAAGCCTTGCCGTCCTTGCCTTGTCTATGAAAAGGAACATCATTTATTAATCCGATGCTAATTAGTGTTGTGTCTAGTATGAACTACGCTTGCCGATAATTTGCCTATGTTCAGCAATAGCAAAGTTTGTAATAATTGTTATATCCTTAAGGTATTTCCTAGAGTGAATATATATACATATATATATATATATAGCTTCTTGTAACGTGAGTGAGTAGAATATCCATAGTACCTAACTTAACTACCATCTCAGTACTTTTGGAAAGGGAAATCGTAGCAATTACTAAACGACTACAGGCCAATTAGATCTGATGGTATAATTAAAGACCACTCTAACCCATTCGATTATTCGCTTCAGGTCACTTCGATCTTAAATTTCGATTTGCTGACCAAGAAATAAATTTGGTTTCTGATTGTTGCTTGTTTCATGTTTTCTTTTGGTCATTTCGTTTTACTCTTTTGGAATTTACTTCTCGCAATCTGAATTATAGTTAAATCTTACTAATTTGAAGAGATTTCAAGAGATTTCAAGAAATTTCAAAATGTTTCAAGTGATTTTAAGGTACTTAAAAAATTTAAAAGACTTTCAAGATTCTCAACTAATTTAAAAAAAATCTTTTAAAATCTACTGAGATCATAGAATTTAAGGGATTTTTGATAATACTAACAAGTTTCAAAGGATTTTAAATGAATACCAAAAAATTTGTGTATTTTTAAGAAATTTCTAAGAATTTCCAGCGATTTTAACAGATTTTTAAGTAAATGAAGAACAAAATTGTTGTAAATTCTTTATTTTTACACAATGTTTGGGTTTGACGTGCAAAATTCTTCGATGCCCTGTTTCATTATTAACAATATCTCAATTCTATTACATTATTTTAAGGTGGGAATACCAGTGTAAGATTGACATTAATGAGATATTACTATTATATCGTTGCGAGATAAATGTCTAATTATATAGGTACTAAAATAGTTTGATTGAAACTATAAATCCCGACCAGGGCCTCGTCAGAATCCTATTTTAAGTAAGGCTAAATGGGGCAATTACTGCACGGGTATATCTATTTGAAAAAAATGTATATAATTTAATAACTGAGACAAATTGTTCAATGATTTAAGAATTTACTCTATTATTTACTTTTTATAAATTTCTATTCTTCTCTATGATAGGGGAACTTTCTGTTTCTTTCTTCCCCTACTAACAAAGAGAAGAAAAATTCTCATGCCGGACTCTTATATTTAGTACTTTTTATTCGTCGGCGAAGTCGTAATTCAATTTAAAAGTTGCTTGCTCCTTGAGCCATTGTCGTTTGAAATCTTTTGTTTATGAAATCGTAGCTTTCGATTAATTTTTTACTTCACTTATAGGTCACAAAGCGAGTTTTAGATTTAGATCATGCAGTTTGAAAGAAAACTAAATGTACTGCATTAGACTCACGTTTTCAACATCACCTCCACTTTACGGTATAATTCCCTTCGGCTTCTACGATGATAGACTTCGGCAGGTTTTCTGAACTTCACTGTATTTTTATGAGGTAATTCGTAAGCCAGACCTGCAGTGACACCCATTGTAAAAAAGCTCTTCGGCTTTGCATATGTTGCAATTGTCATGCAATAAATTAACTGAAGCAAAAATCATCTTAGAATTTGAAGAAAATTTTAGGGACCTGTTAATATGAAAAATTCAAAAATACCAACTAACCTGAACGTTACTTCCTTGTGGAAAAACAAGATATTTCTTAAATCCTGCAGTTTCTCTCTTAGATTTGCTGTTTGTGACATTGAAAAAATTAATATTATTTACTTCCGCAGCAAATAGTGATTTAAAAAAGGATATGCAAATTAAGAAAGTTATGAAATGTTCACTCGCGTCGAAAAGCATGTTTCTTCAAACAACTCGAGTTCTTGTTCTAACTGGTGTTACGTTGTCATTGAGAATACTGATTAACTTGTATGCTCGGCTGCATGCACAACGGTACCTTCTCCACAGATGTGGACGCCATCTTGGTGCTAATTAATCTTCAGGAAAAAAGTTTCTTTACATCAATTCAATAGATAGGATTCTCGCAATGTTCTTTAGATCATTACTTTTTATTTTAACTTATCCAATATGATATCAAAATTGTCGCTATTTAATAATTATTTTGATCAAAAATCGATTAAGAGAAGCAGGGAACAGAGAAAAAGACAATAGCGATTATTACTAATTCGTTTATAAAAATCTAGACATAAATTAGGTACATACTTTACAATAGAGGAACAATCACGACATACACTTAAAAATATCTTCCAGTTTAGAACATGACTTCGTAAATCGAGTGTTCACAGGTTGGATACAATGCTCTGCAGTCTTCTTTCGCTTGATACGCATTGTCGTAAACTTTGTGTTCTATCGATTCGAAACTCATACCATCGCTTGGTAAACTGAAAATTAAATTATAAGTAGTAATTAGGATCGACAAGCAGAGATTCGCTACTGGTAAACAACCCGTAAATGTCTCTATTCAGACTTACGTGAAAATGGCGTGCAGAAGTTCTTGAACGAAAGTGCCTTTTCCAATTTCCGATTCGCTCCTTTGCCCAGCCTCACAAAGGGCCCTCATTACACAGGATTTCCCATCAAGGCCTGTGCTAAAGAATAAAGCTTTGCTTAGAAGGATCAAGAGGTGGGTAAAGTTTAATTGGAAACTACCTCAAGCACCACTTTCAAAAATTAATTGACAGACGAGCAAATATCCATCCAAGACGAAATTGCTGTAACGTAACGTCGAACGATATTTGAACAAGTTTTATTCTCATTGAATTCTTTTATAAGCATATACACTTCTTTTAAAATTATCGAGGTTGACTCATGAAAGATGTATTTATTTTATCCATTTTAAATACTTACGACTGCAGAAAAGACTCAATTCTTGGGAATATGATGCTTCTGCTTTTCCGATGAAGTAGCTTCGTTAACTTTGAATCCACTGTGTTTGGCAATTCATATGCCAGGGCTGCTGTCAATCCAACAACCAAGTCACCTTCTCTGCCATAAGCACCAATTGTCAAACAATAAACCAACTGAAATTGAATAATAATTGAATATATTTTTATTTCTAGTCCTTTTCATAGCTTTGAAAATATGTTACATTACCCATGAAACGACCACAAAGAAGTTATATTACCTGAACGTTACTACCTTGAGGGAATATCAGGTATCTTTTCTGTCGAGATAACGACTTGCCTTGTTCTTCGGTATTTGAGTGATCTCCGATTAATTCTTGTGAATTTATGGGAACTATATAAAAATTTAAAAAAGCTGTAAGGCAAAGTAAATCGAAGACACTGAGTTTTCCCCCAGAATGTAATTTTAAAGATTTTCCACCCATGGTACAATCTAATAAAGAAAGTAATCAGTTAATTCGGAATTTCACTTCTTCACAACAAAACTTATGTCGGTAACCAAAATTCCCATTTCGCAAAATGAAAACTTTCTCTGACTAGAACTCTCACGAAGTCGGATCTGTTCTGGAAGACTAGGAAGTTTCGAGGATCTCATAACGGCAAAGCCATTTCGTAATTTTCCACCGATGGAGTATTGACATTGGACTCTTAATACCGTCGACAAACATGGATCGTTGCTACAGTTTTCTATTAATTGAATAAATAATTTTAATTCAGTGTTTACGGTTTACTCGAAGCGGGTTTTCTCTAAGTTTACAGTTCTTAAAACTATTTTAGGATAAGAAGTTTAGAGCCTAAAGTTTTTTTTTTTTAAGTTTTTGACTGTATACTTCTATTACAAAAAAAACAGCTCTTTTTTAAATTCTTTTTATCTTTTGAAGTACTGTAAAATGCCTTGACATATATATTTACCTTGAAAACACATAAACATTTCACTACACATTATAAGTATAATTTTTAAAAAGATTTGAATCCCTTTTCAAAACGAAACCTTTAAATTAATTTCATCTGGAGGCTGAAAGCTGGAGTTACTATCAGTTTATACTCTTCAGCAATCCGTGTAATGGTGTGTGATGACTTGGCAGAAAACCGCAGAAAACTTTAAATTAACGCCTTTAGTTAATGGGCTCCGGGGAAACCACGAGGTGCAATTATAACCATCCTGTCGCAGAATGTAATAAAAGAGAGAAGGAGAATACGAGAGCAAAAATAATCTATAGAAGCGGCGAACATTTTTCCATGCCCATCGTTACAAAGATAAATTGATACCAGAAACGCGAGAAACGTGTCGCTCTTCACAGCGATAATAACTTTCCAGGTTTATTCCTCGTCGTTACTTTGTTTATCTAGAGAAACGATATGCTATATAATTTTCACCGAGGCACTTACATCCTTCACGCCTTGAAAATCTTACACCACTTTCAAAATATTGTTTCCTGTGAATAAATTTCGATTGGGATTTGAATTTTATTATAAAATCGCAATTCTTTGATTAATATTTTTATTTCAAGACTCTGGAGTCGTCCAGATATTTCGTACCACTTTTAGGGGAGATGATCCAAAAATCACAAATAAAAGCGTTATGTAATAAATGCGTATGACCCTTTACAAGATATCAAGTATGTATATTTACAGAAACTGTTGAGAGTCGGTTATATCGAAGAGTGACAAATAACATAACAAAATTCTATTCATAACTTCATTTTAGCCTTGTTTACATTGCAAACTGTCCTATCGTCGATGTTGGGAAAAATCATTAAATCCAATAAACTCCAACGGACACTGATTGGCATAATGGCCGCATGCGAGTGGATTCACATTTATCGTCCTATTTTCAGTAAAGGACCTAAAACCAATTCGTTTAATGCATGAGTGCTCACGAGCATGACAAATAATTGGCTTAATGCACTCGAACAATCGAACTTTCACTGAAAAATACCTACCCCAGCAATAATTTTACTATTTTTGCTACTACACCACCCTTTCTTCTTGTGAATTCCATTGCTTGGCATATATTTTGCATTAGGCAAGCTTTTCCATCCAACCCATAGCTAGAAAGAAATAATGACCATTGTCATTAATTAAAAAATCTTAAATTGCGAGTAATAATTAATGCTGAGGAATAACTCAACATTTTTATAATCATTTAATTAGGCTACAGTGTTCCACTTACAATAAAAGTAGTGAATTTATTCCTCCTACTCGAAAGTGCTCTTAATTTTAATGTATCTGATTTATTGACAACTCTAACAATCATGTGCCCTAATTAAATTAACAGACAAGCTCACTGGTTCTCAGCATTAATTGGAAAGTAAAGGCAGCTTCGAAATATACAAAAAATTAACCTCTTGAACGTTCTGTCATCATTATATAGAATAATAATGATAGCAAAAACGTAATTACGAAAAGTGATTTTCCACAACGAATCATTTTAAAGAAAAAATTTGATTATTATTAGACTTTCTAACGTTATTGTTACTGTTTACAATATTCTATTTACGATATTTACAATATTTATTTGCATATTTTCGTCACATTGAAATTCAACCCTATTGCTTTTCACCCTGAAACACAACAGCAGATTTAAATGGTTCGGGATTATTAGTAAAGCGAATAAAAGCAATTCTAAAAATTTTGCGTTGAAAATACCTTGCTTTGTTATCGCCTTTTGAACTTCAGTCTAGAACAAAGGATACTACATAAAAAGTACAAAAGAATGGTACAAAGCTACTTCCACGTCTTGTGTTAAGTTTCGGGATGTATCACATTGTAGCAAAGCATGACGTTCTTGAAAGAAGAGAGATGCATATTTCGCCGCGGTAAAGTAGAAATAAAAGAGAACTTATACTGCAGAGATCCTGAATACCACAGCATTGCACCATTATTGGCCAATGCAAGCATCAGCAGCCTGGTCTGGCCAGAAACTACCCCCTTCCCTATTTCAACCTCTTCCTTCACCACTATTAACTCATGGAAACCATTCCGTACATTATTGACGGACTTTTAAACTATCTATTACCTTTCGTACATGAGCTCTGCGCTTTCGTGAATATCACGAATGGATCTGTGCTTTCCAAATCCTGACCCTTCTGGAAGTGGCCAGACGACTTTGAAACCAGACGCATGTGCGAAGACCGGCGTGTAGGTGAAGACGTTTGCTTTGAAATTCATACGGTACTGCAACAGAAAATGTTATTTGATATTGCAAAAAAAAAATCTTTCTAAAACAGCTGGAATTGTAGTATGTAGTACAAAGTAGAAAAACTTTAGGGTGCCTTTAAACTCAGCAAAACTTTTTTACTATTGGGAATATACGCTGGATGTTGAAATTGAAGCTAAACTCGAGTTTCAAGTTTTTCCCATATTGAATCGTAGAGCATGGAATGCCTCTTTCCAATTTTAAACGGGCGGTTTACTACTGTTTTCGAGAGATGAAATCTTTATAGTTTGTTCAAGAACATTTATTCTTGTGCAAAAGAATATAAAGTTACTTTAGCGGAGTATCGGAAGACAAGCTTGCGTCATTCAGCTTTTTACATGAGTTAATAAAGCTTTATCTCTTACGATTTTTATGACAACTTTATTCTTGTTTACATAGATCAAAAATTGTTCACTTGGGGTGATGAATTTGTAATTTGTGAGTTTTTGTAAATGCATTGTTAATACTTTGAACCAAGTGTTGCTTAACTTCGGTGATCGAGATATTTATCTATTATAATTTAGCGAGAGGAATCTTTTTAATCAGTAAAACTCGAAATTGGTTACATATCGGTTTTTAAGTATATTCACGAACGAATCTAATCTCAGAATTTGTTTCTATAATCTTTGAATTTCTCGTGTTTGATTTTGAATAATTTTAGAGCTAATATTATTGTAATGTAATATTATTAATAATCAGATTTTACAGTGGGCGAAATTAAATAAACAGCGAAAAATTGTCCACTTGGACACATGTAATTGTTATATACCAGTGTTTATAACCACCCTTGTTCACTTATTGAAAAAACGATAATAATAATAATAATATTTGGACGTTTTGTACATCATCGGTCGATACCGACTCCTACCTTGAAATTGGTTACATACAGGAGATACTATAAT
>JAUESI010000008.1:2752224-2797004 GCA_032275145.1 Synergus laeviventris | reverse complement strand
TATTTGGACGTTTTGTACATCATCGGTCGATACCGACTCCTACCTTGAAATTGGTTACATACAGGAGATACTATAATGATAAAGAGTTGATAATATAAAATACATCCCATATTAAAGGGACAACAAATTCTCCTTACTTTCTAAGACGCTATGAAACAATAAATCATTTTCAAATATTAATTTTTGTTGGAATTTTTTCCTGACTGTATCTGGATAATTTTAATATACTTAAATATTTTTTATATTCTTTATTATGAAATATTGAACTTTCCTCATGATATTTATAAATTTTATAGCATTGTTGACAAAAACTGTATGTCAGGACTTTTTTTTCAGTTTTTAAAAATAAAATTGAACTATAACAAGCACATTGTCTTATAGTTTACTCGAGTTTTTCCGATTACATTGGAGGTTATATGAAATTCCGAGCGCTCTTGAAATTGCAGATATAGAAAATTCCTTCGTATTATTCGATCTGGAATAGCAAAGAAATATCATTTTAACGGTATACGATTATGGTTAGTTTCGGTTCGCCAGGTTGGAAACTGAGGTTCATGCAAACAGAATAATAGAAAAGCGGGTCGTTCACCTGTAATGTAATAGTAAAGCATACATGAGTGTGGTCATACTGAAGATGATAGTTCAAACACCAACCGATCACTGGATCGTATTTTCAACCCCTGAGAAACAGAGGGAATGCCTGCCTGACAAATGGCTTGCCAGAAACAGGCGACACTCCACCCACGTTCACTCTGCAGTACGTAGTACCCAGTTCCCAGTGCCCATGTGATACAGTTTAATACTGGGTTCAATTCCAGCACCTGCTATACCAATTTATTCGCCAACTTATAGTTCAGAAACGGTGGTCATTTCCAAAGAGACACGTTCTTACGAACATGTGCCTTGACGAAATTTCTGCTGGGCAATACATTTTTCGAAAATATCAAATTTGACCCAGAATTTCAGCGATGAAAGAGAAAAAATAAGACAGTTTGCTGTAAAAGCGAAAAGTTATTTGAAACTGCTCTCTTTCTGCAAACTGAGTTAGCTTACTTTTATAGTTATATAATCACTAAATTATTAAAACTTCAAAATGAGAAACTCAAAGATTAGACCCGGCAAATTTTGAGCAGCAGGATTCTTTTCTAAACTTATAAACATTTTTGTGAAATATTTGTACACTATTGAAATACAACTACAATGGTGCATTATGCGTATTTAGACTATTTAGAATAATTATATAATACTTTGATTAAATTCAATTATCATTTATGACTTGTATCAGTTTTTGAAACTTATTTCATAAAAATTGCCAGCATTTGTAACCCCTTTTTCAGATGAGAGTTTTAAAAGAAACACAAAAAATTATGGATAGACTGCCCAAAACCTAAAATCTACTTTTATGCAGAAGTGCAAATTTAGAATCTTAACGCTCTGCTCAGAGTTCGAATTTTCCAATATTTAGGTGAAACAATTGCTTTTGTAAGCTTACTCTGCAAAGTTGAATGCGAAGAAAAATACAAGAAAAATAAAATATTTTTAAAGGAACTGTGGAACAAATTTCGAATTCTTGACCCGCAAAATCGGATCCAGAGCCGTATAGTAGGTATCCCTTAACCGCTTAGAATGAAGCATGGGCTTTATTCGCTAAAGCGAGCAGCTTTTCTCAGCATGACTGGTTACTCACGAAAAACGTGCTACCCTTCCGAAATGCGACGACCCTTTTGCTTCTTGCGTCAGCTGCAGTGTGGGTGGTGGTGAATACCAGGATACAGAGGGTCGTCCAAAATAAAAGCCTCATGGTTGACAATGATTCCTGTATACAGAGACAACTTTACTATATATATACAGTATATATATTTCGGTGCCAAGTGCGACGCGAAAGTTAGCTAAATCCTCTTCCAGTTTCATGGAAACCTCACAAGCAATTTATCTCGTGGCGAGCGCGTCCCCCAAGCCACCTCTCGACTAGCCACCTCCTTTCAACCCTTGGCTGCACCAATTAGAAGCTGGCGGTTAACGTTAATTTCCTGAGATACACTAGATGCTTAATTTAATCTAATCGTAATTAAATACTACTATTTTCCTTCCCAATACCAACATTTCAAACAAATCGAATTTTCCACTTTTCTTTTTCCATCGTGTTCGTTTCGGCAATTAACTCTTTTTGTAGGTTGATCGTACACTGAAAGAAAGATTTATGAGAAACAAATACGTGGTTTAGAATTTAGAGGCGATCTGAAAAGCCCGTTCAGTTTTTGTCTTTCGTTATTGAGTAAGTTGGCAAGCATCCATTGTACTTCGTTGGGTGAGAACATAACATACTCTTTCTTTAGAGTTTTCGAAAAACAGTTGGATATGATATAAGTTTAAAGATTTAAAAAAAATATACTACATATATATTTATTATTTATTATTATTACATAAATTAGAATCCAAACCACTTAAATTTCACTAGTTTTCTTATTTTTACATTCTTATTTTCTTAAAATACACGCAAAAATACGTGAAAGTATGCTCAAAGTTCTCAAAGGATTTTAATAAATTTTAGAGAGATTTCAAATATTTTAAGGGATTTTATAACTTCTCTAAAGATTTCCAAGATTTCAAAGGATTCAAAATCCTCCCTCCCCATCGTAACAGGGCCATAATAGAGTTATAACAGATTCTTTTGAATTTCACTCACTCCCCCCTAAAAGCGTTACGTAATATATGAACAATCCCTTGTAAAATATATAAAAAAATTAAGTGTTCAAAGAAATAGAATCATTACTTTTTCCCAGCAAATGATTTTGAAGATTGTACAACTTCTACGGAAACACTTTCACGGATCTATAGCACGAAACACTGTGATGAAAAAGCCATTAACATGAAGAATAGAAATGAAACTCACGTGTACAATAAAAAATTATCCTCGCCTTATGTCAGTACACGATCTTGATTTTCTTCTTGAATTTTTTCTTATGAACTAAAAGCGCTAGGGAAGAAGGAAAGGTCAACTTGAAGTAACATGATCTCATTTTCGAGCTATCCTCTTTTTGTTCCTGAAATTGTAATGCGGAATGAAGTGTACACAGTCATTAGTACCATCCTGTTACTAACGAGTCAGTCCTTATGTACTGTACTTGTTAGACACCCGACAAATGCTGAGGTTGAACCCTGCCGAACTGCTATAATTTCTTAACATTTACCATATTAAAGTACCAATTTACTGAAGAACCAGAAGCCTTGTTATCACACACACACATATATATATATATATATATATATATATATATTTATTAGATATTTAACAGATATTTATTTTGGAATCAAATGTGGGTTTCCATCAGGCTGCGGCACAAGAAAGAGGAAGGGACTGGAAGTTATTATTACTAAAAATTACCATGATAAACGTAATTAAAAAAAGAACTTGCAATAAACACTCCTATAATTTGATACTTTTCTAATTACATGTCCTCTCACCTATTTAAACCCTCCAGTATAAAAACGAAAATTTAAAAGTTCTGAAAATCTGAATTAGTAAATCTTCATTGATAAATGGATATAGAAGTCATTCAATTATTACATAATGCCCCCTTGATATTATGAACGTAACATTTCTGGAAATTCCCATCTTTCGTCGTTACAGGATCGTATCAGCGCCTTTTGAATCCTCCCACCCCCCTAAAAGCGATTTAATAAACAATAAGTACAAAAATTACAATAATATTTATTTATATATTGAATTGGTATTGCTAATGGTTTCCAGCATTTTACGAACTGGTATTTGAAATGTGCGACGCCCAATATCATTAACTGTGACCAAGAATGTCAACTTGCGATATATAATCCAATATTCCATATCCATAAGGGCAACCTGAGTAAATCTGTAGACAGTCATCCCCTCGACTTCCGGCTTCCATCGCCTCCATGTAATCGAGGTCTGCAAACAATCCTCCGCCGTAATTTGGCCTGAAAATCAAGGATACTGTTATAATGTATAGTTATATCTTAATATTCTGAATGTTGCAGATTTATAAACATGTACTCGTATAATATACCATTATATCGTCAACCATTTTACAGAATATTTGATCATCTAAAACGATTATAGATTCAAATGCAAAAAACAAATATGCTTCGGTTTTTATGTATAGGAGGAAATGGGAACGTAAAAAGCAAAATCTTTATGAGCAAGCTTTTCAATATGCTTCACGCTTTCAACGATCATATCAAATTCATCCGATTAAATACGGATTCATATCGTATAATATACCATATATCGATTCAAAATTCCATAAAATAATTAAAAACAATTTAAACTTTAAACACACTGAGACTAGCATTCAATACCTTTAATATAAAATTATTAATAGAATATTTCGCTTTTATGATCGGAATTACTTTTTTATAGGTATATAAACATGATTTAACTCTTCATGATATTTTTCGGTTTTCTTCTGAGCGAATTGGAAATTTTGATAAAGTAGAGTTGACTATAAATTCAATTAGGCACTTTTTATGAATAAAAATGTGGTGAACTCACGTCAGCAGAACTTCAAGAAGTTCACCCAAAAGACCCTCTTCTTTAAATGGGATTTCTGCGGATTCGCATATGCTCCTCTTCATGCATTCTCGACCACTTAAACCTCTTCTACAAAATAGATATTGGATTGAATAAATTGAATAAAAAAAGCGTAATTTATTAAAATGAATAATCTTTGATTAGAGATATAGATACTCGTAAATTTTTAAATCTCTCTTGCATGAGAAAGCATTTATGTATGTTAAATATGATACATACCATATATTACTTCCAATTAGTGTTTGAAAAGAATATTAAAGCTATAGGTACGCCAACAATGGATTAAAATTGAATTTTATAGGCTGGGCTGATACAATAGAGTCAGTTTTGAAAGGAATGTATAAAGCGTTATTAAAATCGACATAGTACTTTAGGCGCATTTTTTCCTCATTTTAAATATATATTTTCTTTTATAATTAGGAAAGAGCGTTCTTCAAAGAATTGGTACATGCTAAGGATTTTCTACAAAGATTTAAAAATTTTTTATCGAAATATTTTAGCATTAAAAATATGTTTGTATCAAATGCTTTTATAGTGCTATTAGAAAATCGCATGCAGAAATTTTGCAGTGGCCTTGGTTCGGGCCCAGATCGGGAGGAATTCAGACCGTAATTAAATATATCAGTCCGACCGGGTCGCGATCGGAAATGCGGGGTGTAAAAATTTTTTGCACCAGATATTATAGGTATCTCAATTTCCTGGATACGTGGGTGTAGTTTTATAAGAAGTGTGGTTGTAACATTTTAAATTTACCTTTCAAACTCGCTTTCGAAAAATTGGTACGCAATTTTTCGTTCCATGGATATCGCAATATCTCTTCGACGTCGGGAAGATTTTGAAAAGAAATCTGAGAGAAACGAATCGTTCTGCGGAAGAGGATACTGGAATTGAAAATTTTGTCCGTAGACTAAAGTTCTACCTGGTATGGCAATAGGTACAGCAACTCCCACGATTAACTGAAATATAAATAATTTATGCTATATGTTAATTTTTTTTACATTTTAAGTTAAAATATAATCTTAATCGTCAATAATTTGGATTTGGTTTCAAAAGTGAGTGTATAATTTTAAGGATAGGTAATTAATTCAGAAAGATTTCAACAAATTTGAAAAGATTGCAAGATACTTCGAAATGTTTATAAAAACTCAAGATTTCCAGTGATTTCAAAAAATTACAAAATATTCTTTTAAGTATTTTAGAAGATTCAAAAAGACTAATTTATTTCCAAATCTTTGAAATCTCTTGAAAATCCTTAGGTTTTTTAATGCAACGTTGATTTAACATTCGTCCCTCAATTCCTCAGCGACGCGTGTATTGCAAGTTGATTATTGGTAGTCAATTGAGCCGCTTTTAAAACTTTCAGTAAAGAAGTGCAGAGTCTTCTTATACTAAAAAAATCATTTAATTCTCTGAAGTACATCGATGTCTAAAACGTGTTCAGGTAGCGAATTTCCGAAACCTGGAATCTAAAAAAAGCTTGATGAAGGAGTTTTTCCAGTCGAAAGAAGTGGAAAAAGGGTACAGCGTGGTGAGGCCAAGAGGCGCAAATAAAGCCCGGTTGAAAGCCGAAGAAGTAAAATTACAGGGCCAAGCTTTTTGCTTTCGTCAAAAGTTCTGCCGACCCATCCGGTATATTTCCTCTCATATTTCAACTTTACGAATCCTCGCTTGCCCATTTATTCTCCGTCAAGTCTACGTTATTATTCTATCGCAGAAAAGTTTCTTTTAGTTTTGTCCCTCATCCAAAGGGTCTCGTACTGCTTCGCCCTATACGCCAAGAATGCAACTTTGATTTTTTATGTCTAAAGTTTTCAAGAAAGTGTCGACCTGATTGCTTGTGCCTTTTAAAGGACTACGGGTTAAAAAAAAAGTATATTTTCTTTCTTGGAGGACTTATTTTCTCAAAAGTAGGGCAAGTCGAGATATTTTTACTCAAATCACAGTTTTTACATTAGAAATAAAAAGAGAAAAAGAAATCAATGTTGAACTAAATTTCCTCGAATTGAGAGACTGGTAGGAAATATTCAAAAGTGAACAACGTAAAATCCAATCAATTCATACTGTAATATAATATTTTTGATTGATTGAAAGTTGTCGGTAACATAAAAAAAAAAGAAGTAACAAAAATTATTTTATAATAAAAAAGAGATTGAATCGTATAAGATAATAATGATTTTATGGATCCCTGCATTTGAAATGCCATGAAAAGTTGGAAAAATACGGATTTATATTCCAGCCCACTATCCATTAGAAAGCTGTATTCTCAAGTAGAAAAGACCATGAATGGTCAGACCGAACAAAAGTGCTTTGTTGAAGTACTCTGCTATCCATTTTCCTGCGCCTTTAAGCTTTCTAACCTAACCGTTTTCTTTTAGATCACTTTGAATTAATGCTGAATAATTTATTTTTTAAAAATGTATAAAACAAAAAATATGAATCTCTTTTATGATCAAACATTATATCAAGCTAAATTTAGGCTACATATTTACTTCTGTATGCTCATAAAATCTGAGCGGTAGGTAAATGATGGAGGATAAATAGTCAACAGTGATTAAGAGTGTTTGGCTGAAATAAACAAAAAAGTTTCTTTCTTGAGAAGATAATCTTGCTCTCTGCGGCTTCTCTGAAATAGAACGCTCCACGTTTTAATATAAATCCATCATCAAACTTCCTCAAGAGAATTTTCATTGCATTTTTTCTCAGCTATGAATCGGAAAGAATTTATAGAATAAAATTAGAATTACTTACATAAGAGCTAATTAACTTAAAAAAAACGCTCTATTTAATCTATGTTTTAAAATTCCTTCGGTTATAGCTCACAGGATAATAAAATCTTACGTAAAGCATATAAAGTTTCAAAACATATAAAAGTTTAAGAACACATTAAATAGACAAACATATTTTTCATTTAACAAAATGCTCTGTGACTCGTGATTGGACATAAAAAAGTGGAAATTCATGTAACAAAAGCTGCATACCTTGAAAGTACCGCCGTTAGGATACACAATGGGTAGTGAATACAAAGTTTGCCTCTTGCTTCTCGCATCAACTCCTCTACTTCCGATTCGCGAAGCGCACTCTATACTCAGTAAAATCACGATAACAACTTTGACATTCATTTTTATCAGCGTAGTTGAATCGCAATTCACTTGTAAAACAGGTAAGGGAACATCGCTGCCAAACTCGGCTATAGGAATACGAATAATAATGATTAAACAATGAGTCTTACCTGTAAAAATATGATTTCTTATTTATAATATAATTTATTAATTATTTTAATGCAGAATAAAATTCTTTTAAAATTGTTATAATCTCTAATGAGAAAATAGTGAGAAATGGAGATTTCACCTGAGCGAAATACGAACTTCTATAAAGTGTGTTTGAGGTCTGAAGTTTTACACCGCGTGACATGTGTTTTCTCCATACTGTTGAAATTCGCCAGCAGTTGCTAAGAACTCGCAGAAAAGAGTGGTAAAGGGGCAACGAACGGTAAATAACTTTAATGTTCGATGGCACGAGTTTTCAGAGTCCTTCCTTTTCTTCTCGAAAATTCTGCACACACCTCGACTACCCGTACCTAACACTTCGTAGCACCACGTACTTAGAGTGTATGAACGTGGAGAAGTTCGTCAAACGACAAGCTAAGGCATCTCATCAAATTCACATTCAACATACGCCCTTCTTGCCAACACATTTAACATTCTCCGCTCTAGCTAAATGCAACGGCAAATACACACAATTAGCTGCGCGAAGACCCGCATGAAAAAAAGTAGGTCACTCTCCCAAGAGGTTGATGATAGACAGGCTGGAAAATAATGATGCAGCGCTTGGGGATGCGGAGGAATGATATAAATCAGAGAGTATGATGCTTTCAACAGAAGAATATATTTCACTTAAATATTATAAATACACACATTCCATGGCCAATAAATAATATTCAAATACAAAAAAAATAAAATATAAAATTATATAATCCCAGTAATATAATAAATATTTTTTTTCATTAAAACTCAAAAAGGCGAACCAATTTCAGACTTTGAAAAAGAGGTTGAAAAAGAGATTATATGGTATATTTACGACGGATTATAGAACAAATATGTTAACTAATTCTGACTTTCATACGAGCATTATTTACAGCAATAATCTCCAATGCATGCAGTTACTAATTAGGAAACTATATAAAAAATTTATATTTGCCTGCATTAAATAATCATCTCATTTGAACTGCAATCTAAACTCTCAACAAATAAACACACATTAAGCCCAGCACTGCAATAAATTGGAAGTTAAACTGCGACTTTCGCAGCGAAGTGTATAGGCTACAAATTTCAAGCGAGAATGGAAACAGTGCACGGGACAAGTTTCTTATGTAAAGGAAGACTGCAATGCATACAAGTTTTGGAACAGAGAGTTCTACATAAGCTTATCTGCCTGGATCATTGCACGCATACATGTATGGTATGCAAATCCGAATCTGTCGCGCATGTGGACTCCCTATGGACTTTTAGAACTTCATCATCTTTTTGATCCTTTCGATCTCGAATGCCAGCTTGAAGATCCAACTTTCGAGAGAGTCCTTACAACCAAGAACAGAAACTTATCCCACATAATCATTTTTCAAAAACATTTTTCTTCCCTTATATTATCTTTAGTAACCCTTTTACTATAACTCTTTTTCATTATTCCTTCCCTCATAAAAAAGTTTTCTGTTTGCAAACCAAATTCGTTTGAAGTAAAAGAACCTTTGTTTAGTTGTAAGAAGGGGTCAAAACAAAATTTTTTTCAATCAGAAAAATGCATTAAAGAATATAAATATGATTGTTTATTTATACATAATTTTTACAATTTATCAAATTTATATAAGATAATGAACTGAATGCATTTTGTTGACTTAATGTTTAATAGCTAATGCGAAATCCATGTTTCAGTTTGAAGTAAAGCTTCGTAGTTAAATCCATCAGTTGTGTATGTGTGTGTTCATGCTTAAACAGTTCAAGTGTTTGAGTAATTTGAATAAACCGTATTTACGTGGTAGATTTGCCTACATGGTGGTTCGCCAAGATCCGAAATGAGTCTTTGGGTGAGGTGGCGGTGCTCGTTATTAAAGGAGAAATCCTTAAGGACATGTGATTTGGGTGAATGACTCCAAAGGCGATTCGATACAATCCGGATAAGTCAGAATGCAATCACCACCAGACCTACCTAACCGTTCAGCTTCCTGGTACAATTTGCTGATGCTCTGGTAATTCGGGTAACTAGTCTCCGGCAAATCTTCTGAAGGCCTGAAAAAATCGAACTCAATAGACTGACAATATCTCATCAATAATTCATATCAAGTTATAGGCAACTGCTTCTCACTTCAAGAATATTGTTAAATTCTGTTAAATTATTCAAAATAAATAATACTAATCTCATTTAGATTCAAATCCTAGACTTTCGGCTTCGAGGCTTTAAAGTTCTGAGCACATTCAAGTGGTATTGATCTTCTGATTACAGTCAAGCAGTGCTATTTTCTCGACTTGTCTTCTTGTTGTAATTATAGTCGAACTCAAAAGCTAAGCAGCGCTTAGAGCTTTTTTTCTCTTTAACAGTATTTTTGTGTGGTTATTTACTTTGGTAACATACGCGACTTATTATTTCATTTAGTATAGAAAGCGAAGAAATTACTCAATTCAGTAGTTACATTACTACTAATTCAGATTGAGAGAGCAATTTAATATTAACTCCGTTCTATACAGACAGATGTAATAAGTGAATCCTAAGTTTAAATTATAAGATAAATAATTGTCCAATTAATCTCCACAATTAAGGTTAATGAAAATAATATAATTAATTTATTCCATATTATTATAAATTTCTGTGTTCACACTTAATTGCAATTATAAGTATAAAATACGTTTCTGGAAGAAAAATCTACCGTTAATTAAATACTGACATGAGCTGGAAAAAAAATGATTACTTACGTAAGAAGCAGATGAATAATATCCTCAACTACGTCCTGACTGCTCCTCGCTAAGGGGGTCTCAGCAAGCTCACAAATTGTTCTTAAAAGGCACTCTCTTCCACTTCGCCAACCACTTCTGTAAAAATAAAACATTCACATTTTTGCTTTATTGTCATTTATTTATTTTGATGGAATTGTAAATGAATTAAGCAATTGAAATAAAGAGGTGACATATATTATTTAATGATCTAAAAATTAATTTATGGTTTCTAAATTTTAATGAAAGCAAAATTCGTTTAAGGGGTCGCGTTTACATACTTGCATATGATTATTAATTCGCGACCACTCGGTGGTCAGTAATGATTTAATAATCACAGCAGAATTTGAGGCGCAGGATCAGCATTTCCTCGTTGACGTTGAAGCGTCTCTCAATTGATCTATTATTATGCAAACAGCTATAGCTAAATACCTTTATCTCAATTAATTATCTTTGAAATAGGCCGTCCTTATACCTTTGATCCCTTTAATATGACTCATATTTATGCGACCAAGAGATATGCGCCGAGTGATACTTGAATTCAAGCACAACTTTCAATTAATTAATACTAATTATCAGTCTCGAAATTTAAATTAATCACGTGAAATAATATCATGATGATCAATTTTCAATTTTTTCTCACGTTTTGATGAAAATTTATATTACAGTGTGATTTTTTATAGAGAAGAAAAGATTAGATAGATGTTTACTTACTCTTCGAGTAAATGTTCCAGAGTTGAATATATATCTTGTAGCTCTAAATTGCGACTTTGCCTGGCTGATACAATCAAGGGTTCGAATTGAGAGACATTCCATGGCATGGCATAATTGAATTGGAATCCAGATGAGAATACTAGACCACCTTTTTTTCTCATGTCAATTGGAACAGAAGCTCCAAATGTTATCTAAACACAAACAAGAAATTATCAAGATAAATTCCAAATTATTGATTTAGTATATAATTAAGCATAAATAGTAGAAGTTAATTCACTTTTTTCAATAACTATATATAAACAATGAATATTTAATAATGCACTTTTCCAAGAGAAGAGCTTGTGGTATTTTACCTTGCCTTTAATTCGAGCCCAAGTAGTTTAAAAAAGTTTTTTTTTGACAAACCGCGGGGCTAGTTTGCAAAGCAGCAAAGAGCTGCTTTTTATTTTTAAAGCATAAAATATCAGAGGTTTTAAGCAAACAAACTCATTCTCTAATTAAAAAGGTACTAAAATTCAATGTTTGTAAATAGTCTTAATAAGGTTCAACAATCAACATACTCTAATTCATTACTAAACACTGTTACTGAGTTTGCGCTAAAACTTAATCTAAAGGAAACTAAATTATTAAACTAAGTCTAGCATTGCCAAAGTCGAGTCAAAATATACTTGATTATTAACAAAATAAATACGATTTCAGAAACTTCTATTTTTAATAACAATCAATGAAAAATTACTAATTAATTAAGAATTTTTATCGATTCCCTAGTTTTCAATATTTTCTAAATTTGAAAATTTCCACTAAGATACATAATAAAAATCACTACTATGGAAATCTTTGTCATAAAAAATACATAAAGCGTCGAAGTAACCCTCTTTCGTTCAAATATAAAATATAAGCTCTATGCTAGATGATTTATTTTTTAAATATCATGTGTGCAATTAAAAATTTTCGGTGTTATCTTTTCTATCAAAATATTGTGGAAGAGAATTCTTCGATAACAGGCTATTGGGATCCTCAAAAATTAAAATTAATAATGGTATTTATCACTACCTGAAAGACCGTGGTTTCTGGAAATAAAAGTACTGGTTCGTTTTCAATTGCTGCTGCCGAAGCTATTATAAAAAAAGTCAGTAAAATTATACGTAACATCGCGTCGGAAAAAATGGATGGAACTAAAACATACTTCTCTCTCGAGACGTGTTTCTTCTTTACTGAAATACTGGGAGCCAAATATTAACTCATTGGTCATTGACTCGTGACCAGAGTAGCAAAGTAGACTTCAGTTATACAGATTGGTAGATTCAACAAAGATTATTTGAAGAAATGAGTGAGGCCTCTTTTCTTCTCTTTTCATTTTGATTTTTATATTATTACATAAATTATTATATCATACTGTTTAAATCATGCTCTTTACATTATTTATAATTTGTTTGTTAAATAAATTATAAAAGTTATATAATATGATAAAAATATCACAGTTATTGATAAGAAATGTTTAACATTATTGATTTTCGCAGAAAAATATATTATGAATAATTTAATTAGTTAGTAAAACTACTAAATTGATCAGCGAGTTGTTCTGACAGTGAGGAAGTTAAATATTTTGGACACCTGAGATGTTTTTTTATAACTCTATCTTGAGCCTCTTATGAAACGTTTAACGTTAAAACCATCTAAACTTTTATTTGACTGAGAATTTTATGTTGAACATATAAACGAATTTACGCCATACCTAAGTTCATTGATGTGGTTCGGGGAGGAAGATACGGAATCGAAGAGGGCGTCCCTCATTTCCCTCTGAATTTCCGCAAAGCAGTTGAAAGGCGGAAGTAGATCAGGATGCTTGTTATTCGCCACCAATCATCACCCCCTCGTAGTCATCTTCAATCCCGGAAGCTGCTATGTGGGATCAGAGAACCGAAAATTGGTACGTATATATAGATCACTGATATTTATAGAACAACATATGTTGTTTTCTCTTTAATGCAATAAGGGATATATCTCCCTAATGAAATATATACCCTTTTCAAATATCCTGAAATTTGATATAGATCAGTCAAAATTCGAGTAATTGACTCCTCGATTGGTAATTAAATATTAATTGAGATCTTTAATCGATAAAAGATAATTATAATTATATGTATTTAATCAAAAACATTTAAATTTATACAAATTTCTTAAATACTCTATTATGAGGTCTGGCGTCAAAGGGCTATAACGAAGTTTGTGTAGCAATTATGTTTGTCTTTGACCTCTCGCGAATCCCAGAACTCTCTGAATATCTTACAACCTAGGGACTCTTGTTATAACCACAAACTGGAGACTTTCATCTTACAGCATATATGGTAAACCTGAACATGCTTCCACTTAGAATCGATATATATATATTATCTCTTTTACGAAATAAACTTCAAAAGAAAATATCCAATATTGACCGTACAGAAACACGAAAATTATAATGATTAAAATATAATAATTACATAATAATATAAGCTAAGATTTCACTCTGATATACGTACTTTCTTCAGCTGAATTAGTAAGTTCTTCAAAGTCTATGATCTGCTTTTCACAGTTTAATTATTATGAAAGAATAATTAATCCAGGATCGATCACCTCCTCGTTAGCCCTATGTAATAGAACACCGCACCAGCTTACAAGTGTTATACGCTTTTGAGATAAGTTTCTCATACAACATAATTACTGAAAAGCTATTGTAACCTACCTCAAAGACCTAACCACATTCTGCGTAACTATTATAGAGGAAAATTAATCTAGTTTCTAGTTGCATTGCAACTTCAAATGCTACTTCAGATTTCAGTTTTGGTACTCTCTAAATTTGAATCAGTGACTAATGGATCACTGAAGCACGTTAGTAACAAGACGAATTAATTGGCACCATTTCATTAGTAACTTCTTGCTATAATTCTAACATATTGATTTTTTTGCAACAGAAATTTACAATAAAGACATGTACTCTTTTTCTTACCAAGTTCTCATGTTATTTCCGGTTGTCATTTGCTACTTTACATCTGATTTATTACAGTAGATACAAATAACAACACTCTAACAAAATGTATAAAACGTAGAAAGGTTGAAATTTCCTTCTTCTGCACAACAAAGTTCAAATATTCTTTTTAAATCTGCGAAGAATTTAAGAAATTCCAGGAGAAACCCTTGAGGTTTACGAAACAGAAATTGCCCATTTACTTCTTAACTTTATTCATATAACGATTATATTATAAAATGAAATTATTTTACTTTTGATATAATAAAAGCTTTGAAAATATATTATTACTCGAAAATATGCAAATATTTAAAATGATTAGGTCATATTGAAGGATTTCATAATCAGAAAGAAGTGGAAAAAGAGAAATGACTAATTTCCATATACAAAGTAACATAATAGTATTTAAAGAAGTGTTGCAAAAAATAGGAAAAATATTATGAATAAACCAATTCAGAAATTTGTGAATTTCAATTTCAATTTCCTTCCTATTTGAATATGAGGGGAAGAGATAAAAAGCGTGCAGTCCGAAATAATTACTTCCTCTATTTTTATTCCGACTTAAAGATTCCAATCAAATCGAAGAGTCCCAAGGGACAGAGCAGATTGTATTTTGAACAGGATCCATTTCTCCCGATTAGTTCAGCGTCAACAATGTCCTGCGGCAGATCCTCTCGTTGCGAAGTTGAAGGTCTACAACAAAGAAAATCCATATACCTTCATACAATAGAAATACATATTAATTTGTCTTCATAGAGACCCTTTTTGACGATACTATTATAAACCTTTGAATGAATCAACTAGCTCATTGAAAGGGGGTCTCTGATCAACTTCTAGTAAGCACTTTTGAATTTTTTTTCCTTGCTCACGTTTTTCTTAATTTTCCCTGAAAACTGGCGTCTTGACTACACTAGTGACTTGCCAGCGGGCCCATTTTTTTATTCATGTGTCCCCAGCTCGAGAGTTTATCCACACGTAAGAACACACATGCATTTTTATGTCGAGATTTTCAATCCTATACTGACTCTTCTACTGGCTTTAACCAAATTTGCTTTTCCTTGTGTACTTTTCCTGACAATTTAGCCTCCCCTTGGCTTTTAAAATTGCTAGTCTAATTTTTCAGGTTTCCATATCCAACATCAGAATCTACCCCAGACTTCATCTAAAAGAAAATATCCATTACCCATTGTACTACTGCAACCACAGGAAAAACAAAAAGTCAACGGATCGTAGGAAAGATAACAATGTGTAGTTCTAGAGATGATAGGTACGAAGGTGAAATTGGAATAATATTTCATTGTGAATCTTGAAATTGGTTTCTGTTTTGATTACAATGCAGGAAACGTATTGCAAAGGGAAATCATTTTAAGATATAGAAAGAAGTTTCTACTGCATTTTACATATGGTATAGATTCGTTTGCTAGGGGCCTTTCACTTACAAAAAAATGGCCAGTCATCAAATTAAATAATATTTTCAATTAATCATTAAAATTACTTTGTCAGAAAAGACATGAGATTTGATTAATAGACTTGAATATATATATTATATCATGAAAAAGAGCTGGCAAATACATTCATGTCAATTTAAATTAAGAAATGAATATAAATTTTATTGCGAACTTGCAAGATTATGAAAATTCATGTTAAATTATAAGATTATACAAGCCCATTTATAAAGGTTGAAATTGATTGTTTGCGTGGGTGTAAAAAAGAGATTTAATGTAAGCTACCAGATTTGAATTTTAAACTACAAGGGGAGCGAAAAATGCGAAAAGAGCTTATAGCCAGAGGAAGAAAAATATCAGCATCAAAATAAGGAATCTCTCGCTTTGATAATTTTAAAGTTTTGTCGCTAAAAAATTACTCGAAGATTTACAAAAACTGATTTTTTTCCAACTTAATTAATCTCGTTGTGAACTTAATATGAAATTCAATTTCATGTTAATAAAAGTGTACAATGTACATTATACATTAGGGTAGTCCAATAAAAAACACACTCTAACACGTAAAATGACACTACTTTTTTCATCTGCAATTCTGCAATAGAAGTTATAATTACATTTCTTTGAAATTTGAAACATTTATTTTGATGTTTTAAAAATGTTACGTAAGGATTTAAAAACATCTCAAATTTTCATAAAATAGAAATATTTGGTACCTTATAAAAGAGTTTCTATATATATTTATTAACGGAAATTTTTTATACACAACTTGTTTAATTAAGAATAGTTTTCTAAAGAAGAAAATGATAGCAGATAATAATTTATACGAAAAAAATATGACTAAAAACATGAAAAATCATGAAATTTTCAGTGTGAGGACGTCTATGGTTTGGATAAAATGCAATAATCAGCGTTATTTACTGATTAACGCAATAAAAATATAATGCTCAAGTTAAAATATACTACTATGCGATTAGAGACAAAAAATTCAATTGTGCATTTTGTCTCTTGGAGATAGTAAAAAGCTCAGTGCTTTATTAGAGAATTCTCGTAAAGAAGAAAATGGCAGATCACTGCTAACAATATTATACACAAGATTAACTCTTATTCCTTTTATTTCAATGAGAACAGTTCTTTGGCTGATCTTATTGTTGGTAAGATCTTAAATGATATAAACTCAATAAAGAATAAAATAATCCTATTTGGCAAAAAGGAGAATCGTTCCTTAACTTGATTTTCCACTACTATTAATTTCTTTGAATTATACCATATACTCTTCAAAGAGAGAGGGGTAGGGTTTAAAAGATAATTCTTCCTGGAAACTCACGTGAAAAGAACATGAAATACGTCTCCCAAGACTCCGTTGTGTCGCAGAGGCTGCTCGGATGTTTCACAGATCGACCTCAACAAGCACTCTCTTCCAGGAAATCCAGCACTGCAAAAATAATCCACCATTTCTTGTTTATCCTGTGGTTTATTGTTTGAGTTTACAGCAAGTTTACGATGCATTAAATAGTTCTGTAAATATCTGGACAACTCGTTAGGGCGTAGAGTCCGTTTCCGAAGTGCGCATTTACCATATTTTATTATATGCTGCACTTATATTGACTTGTTTATCGGATTAGAATGCAATTTCGTGAACAGTGGACAATTATGTTTGTAATTCATATACTCACTTCTGTTTATTACAAGCGAACGTTTGGTTTCGTTTTGCATATTCGATATTTGAATTTTTGGAATATTAAATGAACATTGCAAACACTAAATTATATATACTATCTCAATGTGAATCATTAAGGACTTGACTAACTGAATAATTATCTTATTTTTATCATATTATATAGCTTGTATAATTTATTTAACAGAATTGATTTTAGCACATTTCAAAGAATTTTAATTTATTAATGGATTTTAAAAGATTTTAATGATTTAAAAAATAGCTCAGAGACTTTTAAGAAATCAAAAAAAAATTCTAATGGGTTTTAAATGCTTTCGTGAAAATTTGAGGAATTATGAGGGATTTCTAGTAATTTTATAAGATTTCCAGGGGTTTTGACGAATTTTACTTGATTTTCTGTATTTTTTAGTTAAATTACCACCAAAACAACTATGAGAAAGCAAATGCAATTGCAATTACAACTTCATCATAATGAGGAAGTAAAGTGCTCAAGAAATGAGCACAAAAAATATACAACAAAATGAGACACCCGAACTCGAATTCACAACTATAGTTTAATTAGTGTTTAGACTCGTAACCGCAGCGAAAGCAGTCTAACTATTGAGCTATTTACTATTTCCTTTAGTAGCAATACATTATTTAATATCGAGTTGCCAATTCATTTATAGTAAACGACTGCGCATTATTTGCTTTAGTAAGGAACTACTATTAATTAGTAAGATTTAACTATTTAATTACTAATTGAGAGAGTATATGTTAGAGAAGATAAAAATTTAAATTTATATCGTGATCATTAACATATAAAGTGTTACCTTTCAAATTTATTTTCCAAAACATTATAAATCATTTTTCTATCAATGCTTCTTTTTTTCCTCTCCGCATAAGATTCTACCAATGGGCCAAAATCAGTTGAGTTCTTCGGTAGACCATAAGTAGCTTCAAAGAAATACGACAAGGAAATTGATTTCTGCGGGTCTGCCAACGGCACAGCTAATGCAAGAAACAACTGCACATCAAGTATTAATAATTTATTTAACAGTACCATATTTTTTATCAAAAGCAAATTAAAGATTTATCCCAAAACTTATCTTTCATTTCTTTCAAAACTTATCTTGGTAACTATTACTTACACCCATTGTACTAGTAGGCGGGAATCCCAAAGCTCTAATTGGTCGATGAAGGATGTTGGCCATTTCTGAGTTCTCATTTTTGGTCCATACTTCCGAAAAACTCGATATAGCAATGATTATAAAAACACTGAAATGGACAAAATATATGTATAAAAATAATTTAATAAACTTTAAAAATGCAAAATATTTATATTTACATAATCATTCCCTTTTTTATTAATTATATCATTAAATAATGAATTACCTAATTCGTTGGTGAAGCATTTCTGACAGAAGAGGATCTTTAATCTTGAAGACTGGAAATTCTTGGACTGACCTTGTTTGACTGAAGCAGTTCGACCAATGTTGGCTTTTCGTTGTAACAGTTAGAATAGTTTTACGTTAAGTGACGTGTACATAAGAACTTTTAGTAATAATTAACTTTTACTCCAGAGGTTTACTATACATTTTTCGATCAGTTATGTAAGAAACTCACCAATGTGGCAGCGAAAGAAAATTGAATTTTAGTCGTTATTATGAAAAGTTGGTCGATCTCACTTTTCTTTGTGGCTATAACTTTCTGGAGTTTGTGTGCAGGATCAAAAACGGATAAGATATATAATATCGGTGATCTCTTTAAGAATAAAAGGCATTTACTCTTTCCAAACCCTGAAGGCAGCGAGACCAAAGTGCAGGTAAAAGAAATTCATCTTATATTAAGAAAATCGATTTCACAGATTTCTCAATATCTTTTATGAATAGGGATATTGATCAAAAGTATATTTACCATAGAGATGATCAAAGGGAACCATTTCACTTGAAGAACTGCATTCTTCTCAATCTGAATTAGTTAAATATATGGTATACTAATTAATACTATTAATAATAGTTACTAATTCAATTAATAACAATAATTAGTAACAAAACTCCACTAAAAAAAATACTAATAAAGATGTGATCGAATTTTTTGAATTTGGCAATACTGCAATTGTTCTTATGAATTTATTAGTGATGAAAATGATATTTCTGTTAATAAAAGTTCATTTATTAAAGGTTCTGTTTGGTCTCGGCCTTCCAATGGAGGGCGAGGTATCCATGACTCTGGGTTATGTGTTAAAGTGCAACTATGATCTGCCTTACAATTCATCCAGCTACAAACAGGAAGAATTTCGATACGGGAGGTCGGCAGATATAGCGTTATCAGAGCAAAGGAAAAAGGAAGTAACACAAGGTACAACACATATGAAAAGTTTGCATGCACATTTTTAAACTTGGGACGTTAAAGTTGCCCTGTTTTCATAGATCCCGTAGCAAATCCCCTTCGTCTTCCTTTGAACGCGAGTTACATAAAGTATATAAGCTTATTCCTCGTTTAACTCTCGTGGCCATTGCAAACCACAAAAATATATGTTCGCAGGATATAACAACATTGTTTGGTGCCAGCGAAAGCTTATAGTCGGAAAAGGTTATTTTTTCATTCTCAAAGAAGCCACTTTCCACAAAGAATTATTGAATAATTAGATATGAAAATTGGTTATAGAGAAATATAAATATTTCAAAAGATATTGACTAGGGTGATTTTTTTCTACTTTTTTTCAATTTCAATTTGACACCCCTAAAAAGTCTTCCTTTTTGGGATAAAATTACCTCTGATTTTTTTTCAGAATCAAACAAAAAGTTTAGAGGTCGCAGAAGACCATTTTCGGGTAAAAATGATCATTTTCAATCAAATTGGCGTTATTTATTAATGATTTACTTCTGGTACATCTGTTATTTTAAAAATATAGAAAAAATATGAGTTCAATATTCAATTCTATTCAATTTAACAACGTCAATTTAATTGAAAATGACAATTTTTGCCCTGAAATAGCCTTGAGCGAAGTCTAAATATTTTTTTTTAATTCTGAAAAACATCAGAGGTAATCTCTTCACCAAAAAAAAAAACAATCTTTAGGGTTGTCAAACTGAATTTGAAAAAAAAAATGATAAAAAATGACTTTCTCTTTCTCCAAAGCTTTTTTATTATGGCCGTATATATCTTTTATTCGCTGTTCTTATAACGTAGCAACATGAACCCAGAAGAAAGTTTCATCAAAATTGAAGCGATATATGCGTTTAGGTTAAAAAAAGAAGTCGAAATCAAGTGAATTATTTATTGATTGAATTTACTATTTTAGAAGGCGGTACATTATCAAGATGGAATTTATACCGGATATTAGAGAAGGCGCTGGAGACTTTGGGATCAGGGAAGGCTTGTCTGCTACGTGTGGTTTGTGAAACCGCCGAAACACCTTTCAAGGAGGGCTATGGCCTCTTAGGAGAATTTCTGCACGTCGTCTTTACGCCCTCGACAACTTTCGAGGAATACGAAATGTATGCGGATCGCGAATACCACGCAGCGGAACTCATAGGACAGAAGGCGAATGGAATGTGTAAATCACTCTACCCCGAATGTCCCTACAGCCCTCTGGATTATTTTACGAAGAAAATCTACTGAAAATTGAAAAAAGCTGCACTCAAACTTTAATAGAAAAGTAAAAACTGAATTATAAATACGGATAAAGACAACTTTCCCAAGGAAAATCGATTGCTGTTTTAATTATAAGTTCAGCATAAGAACATTAACAAAACACAAACCATCATTCTTCATTTCCAATTGAAACTCTCTTTTTGAATTCATATTCCTCTCTATTGAAACGGCACATTATTTAGTTTTTGATGTAAATTTTATTTTCTCATCCCTGATAACATATATATTCAGTATAGTTCTACACGGGGCAAGGCATTGCAGGAAGATGCAGAGTTTGCCTACGCCTTGAATCGTGAACTATTTCTCATCAAAGTTTTCTACCTTGTTAAAGTTGTCGCGCAATTTTAAGAATTTCATCCTTCGAAGAATCGATTTTGAGTCACGAAAGAGTTGGGAAATGTAACGAAAGGTGGTTGGAAGGAACTTAGGTGGAAGTTAAAGTGACCTGATAGAGGGAAGAAATTTTAAGTACAAGAAATATTGAGTAGTTCGTTATGTAACTTCAATTCCTCGAAGTTAAATGTCAACCATTATTCTTGGTAAAATAGTTTGCAAATTATTCTAATAGTAAAGGTGACTGAATCAAGGTCGGAAATATTACCGAGGTGATTTCCTTTAATAATCAAAGCGCATGATTTAACCACTCTGCTGTAAATTCGGATTTCATTTCGAAACAATGAACACGCCTTTGTTTCGAATATTGCAAAAAATCGATTGTATTTTCCACAAAGTGAAACTGCAGCTGTGAACTAGATGCAAAGAGCACGTAAGGTACCATAAAATTGAAAAAATCTACCATCTATATATGAGATAGAAATCCGAGAATGAAAAAAATCTGAGAATAATAAATTACTTTATATTATTTAATTTAATTATTTAAATTACTTTTGTTACCATTTCTGTTTTAATCTAATCATCAACCTTACAAAGTTTATCTGCAGTGTGTGGGACACAATAAAAGCCTCTTTGAGACTACATCTAGAACAACTATGTACCTCCGTGATTGGCCATCACGTTTGGCACTCTCTTCAAAGGAAGATTTCCTTTGTAGCTAAACACTTTCTTGAAACAGAATGTTGATAAGTGAGAGACCTTTATATGCTTTTAGGATGTGAGAGAAATAGTACTAAAACGCAATAATGACTTCCTGCTGTAAAAGGAATTGCTCTTGTGAAGACCTCATTTTCCTTCTACAGTCAACAGGAGTTCCAAAGGGCCATTCACTCTGAAATTAGAAGAATCTTGACAAAGGATTTCAATTGATTTCAAACGATTTCAAATAATTTCAAGACTAATATCCAAGGATAACCAGATTGCGTTTTTTATTTTGCGATTTCAATTTTCTTTAAAATTTATCTCAACACTTTTGCATTGGAGTAATCCCGTGGAATCTTTGCAAATATTACAAATCCTTTAAAATCTTTTAAAATCCAATACAAAATTTGGAATGCTTTGTTATTCTCTGAATTTATGTTATATTAGTAAAAATCTTAATAATAAAAACATTGTATAGAAGTGAAAACATCAGATTACAATGAAAGTTACCTAAGAGCTAGATATTCTGCAATTATTATATATTTCAATCCATTTATCGCCTTGCAAAAATACTTCTTTTGTAGCAAACTCATACTAATGAACTTGTTAGCAGTAGATGGAGTGTAAGATTTACAATTAGTTTAGCTCTATGTGCCTCAGTATATTTTTCAGTCAAACTCCAGAGAACCTTCATCCACTTTTACCTAGTGGAAATGCGATCCTTCAACAAGATTGACGGCGCACAAGTGATGTTGATAGTAGTGTTTTTCATTCGCCATATTAGTAGCCTTACTCGTGGATTATCGCACAACAATCCAATTCTTTCGAGAACAAAACGTTACTTAGTTTATACGCCACCTGGTAATTTAGCCATAACAAAAGTGCAGGTAAGCGCGTCTAATGAACTTCTTAATTTGTTTTGTGTTCATTATGGGTTTTCTCATTACTTTTAATTAGACTCGATGAACTCAGCTTATAAAATGGTTCACTTGATTCCACTACCTGAGTAATTATACAAACACTTCATATAAGAGAAAAATATGAGAAATATTATGTAACACAAGAAAAAGTCTAGATTTTGTTAGAACTTTTTTGTTTGTTATACCTTTACTAAAGTCCGTCTTTAGGCTCATCTTTAAACTTAAAACAACACCGTTCAATTTTTTTGTTCTGTGAATATTTGAAAGAAAAGCTAATTATACTGTTACGTCCTGCCTAAATTTATTACTAATATTCCTACCTGGCAACAGACTCTGTTTCGTAGGAACGAGGACAAGTCAAGGAGTTCAAGGATATGATTTGAATTTAAGAAATTTCTAAATTTATTAATTTCTTCTAAATACAATATCCAAGTGTAGGCATAAATTTTTTTATAGTATTGGTGAGTCCTAGGGTGGCTTCTAGTGACGCCTTTATTTATGGGTTTTT
Organism: Synergus laeviventris; assembly: GCA_032275145.1. NCBI lineage: Eukaryota > Metazoa > Arthropoda > Insecta > Hymenoptera > Cynipidae > Synergus > Synergus laeviventris. The sequence continues at coordinate 2,773,513 of JAUESI010000008.1, read as the reverse complement.
TGATGGTGTGCGGATTACAGATAGGCCTTATAGAGTCTATGCCAACCAGATTAGTGTGAGTGTGCGGATGTACAAATGTGTGAGTCAGGTTCTCATGGACATTCAGTAGAAATGTGTGAATCTGGTTCTTACGGACATACAAGTAGATTTAAGGTTCAATAGCCTCTTGCAGTGATAAAAATAATAATTAAGGTTTACAATTGAAGGTAATGTTATATGAATTATGCGGTTATTAAATGTTTGTCATGAGTGTGATGAATTAATTAATAATTAATTCATTCATGATTATTGTCGTTACGCTGACTTATTTAAAATTTGGTTTTAGTTAATTTTTGGTCTTGGATTGCCTATGGAAGTCGACGTCAGCACAATCATTGGATATGTGATGAAATGTAATTATGCTTTGCCATCCAACGCCTCGTACTTGACGAACCCATATGTTCGGTATGCCAGATCGACAAAATATGCTGGAAAATTATTGGAAAACTTTCCATCTCCGTCGGATGAAAAAGGTATGTTTTCAAATTACTATAAGTGTGATATATTAAAAAATAAATTTTCTGGAGAGACAAAAATTGTTTAGAATCTTTTACCTTTGATTTAAATATGCAGAAACTAATTTAAACAGCTTTTGCGTTTTAAATTAAAATTTTTTTTAAATCCTCCAACATTTAAGTACTAGAAACTTTGTAAATTAAATTTTAAATTATTTTTATTTGCGACTACAATTGTTTCAATTTTCAACACAAAAACATTCATTTACTTTATTACACGAGTAAAAAGTTTACCAAATTCCTTCAATGAAATATACCATAAAAATGTGTATAAAACCTGCAGTACAATAAAGTTGTACCTAAAGATAAAGGTTTTCAGCACTTCTGCAATCAAATATTTTCCATTACTAAAGATCCTTTATATAAATTTTATCGAAACTGTCACACCGTGTTGTCATGTGTTCTTCGCTTAAATGAATTTTAATACAGTTTTTACAAAAAGCATTCTATTAATCTCTATACGTCTTTCGAAGAAATGATAATAAGCGAACCATGATTTCCCTTCGGATCTGATTCGCGCCAAGAAACTACGGCCCACAGATGGAAAAAGCGTATATCCTCCCCTTTACATATTAAAAGAGTATTTTTATTGTGAATCCGACAACTAAATCTATAAGATTTAAGACTAAATATAAGAAGACTAAATCTATAATAATGCTTTATCGTACAAATATAATATTCTATTCTATATTTCGCCTGCACCCCCTATCTCTCTCAATCTCTATCTAAATTAGTAAGAGTTTGACTAATTGAATTAGTGGCCTCATATTCGTGTACTCAATTAAGAATTTCTCCACTTTCTACTAAATGAAATAGTAAGTCACCCAATAGCAAAATGAATTAGTGACAACGACTTAATAATCTATTTAGTTGTTTTTCTAATACTAATAATGCCTTTTGAAATGAGAATATATATAAAAATTTTAATTATTTTTTATAATGACTCAGCCATTCATTTTTTTTCAAGTATCAAAATGAAGCCAGCGTTTCTTATTATTGTGTCTATGCGATTTTCCATTCTCTCTTCAGGTCGATCTGGAGTGGCCAGAAAATATATGTCTCGGTATGAAATTTATAAAATGGTGGAAAACGCTATAGATGCTTTCCAATCGGGAAAAGCGTGCCTATTGAAAGCTATTTGCGAATCAGCGGGGACGTCTTTGAGCGGCGATGCTGGTATTTTTTCGCAGATTCTGCATGCTTTCCTCACGTAAGACTTTTCTTCGAATTTAAAATAATTCATTCAAAATGTTTTTATTCCTAATATCGTTTCAAGATGTGTATACCCTTTCTATTCCTTTTTGATTTTCATGCACTAAATTTTTTAAGTACAAATATTACAGTTTTTTTGTAGAACCATGTTTTCAATATAGTGAGAAATTATACAAGTTAGGAGTACTTTGGCAATACTAATGAGATAGTTTCTTAAAACTTCTTTCTTTTCAGACCCTCTACTACATCTGAAGAGTTCGAAGATCCTAATCATCAAGATTATCTCGCAGCTGAAATGATTGGAAGAAAAGATCTTAAGCAATGTATACATATTTTTCCAGAATGCGAGAATGACATTTTAGACTATTTTACGGAAGTTTTCTGAATAAATTTCACTTGAAATATAGATTTTATTGCAGACATTCTTAAAGTCTACTTAAATGGTGCATAAAATAAGATTTACTATCAAAGTTCCTTCTTTGAATTTTAGATACATTTACTTTTCCACTCTTATCTTTACATTTAAATCAACACTTTCATTTCCTTCTACAGTAAGATTGGCCCACGAATATGATTCCATTATTCATTTTAACCAAAACGATGTCGAACTAGTGACGCAATATTGCAGTCTCTGCGTTCCGACTCTTTAATTTATATCGCGGAGACTACAATGAAAAACTGTTATTAAAAGTCTTAGGAAAAAAAGAAAAGTACTGTATAACAAGTGCCCGCAACAGTACGTGATGTAGTTATCGGACGTTATTGGCATTTTTGTCGTTCAATAACAGGTGCACATAAAGAGAAAATAGTCCGGTGAAAATTTATGAGAGGCGGTGAGCAAAAAAGTCTAATAGCGGAATGTAACTCCATTCCAAAACTTTAATTTTCCCATTTCATCGGCCGCCCGCAATCGGCTTTAATAGATTGACGATATAGCTTTTTCAGACAATTGTACATTGCATCAATTCGTTCTCTAAAAAAGTCTATAGGATAATTGCCTCATCGAACAAATTTTACAACGTTCATAACGATCTACAGAACAATAAAAATACGCCTTTCTTCTTTGTGTAACCGCCATTTTTTTACGGAAATGGAAAAATGGCTATGGAAAAATCGCAGAAACTATATAGTTTCCCATATATAGTTTACCATGGTTTTTTTCGATATGGTAGTAGTAAAAGCGGTAATGTACCTGTAAAAGAGGTCGTTTCATTCGGTCATTCTGTAGGTAGTAATTCAATTTCAAGATGGAGTCACATTCTAAGGCGATGGACTAAGTAGGTCCAGGTCGAATGCTCAGAGTCCAGTTGACACTTTACTATCCATGCAGCTGGAGCTCTTAAGACCTGAAGAAAGATACTTTTAGAGAAAAATGCTGTTTTTATTACCGCGTAGGTGTGTCGTTACTCGCAATCTTGTCACAAGCTTACTTTCTTGTCATTTACGACTATTCAGAAAGAATTTAGCACATTAACTGAGTTTGCGTGCAATTAAAGCAGCAAAAAAAATTAATTTTTTTTATCCTCAATTTTTTCCAGAGAGCTGAGAAGTTGATCTATATATATATGTATAAAAACTATTAAAGGTAAACCATTAAAGCTAATAAGTCTCAACATTCTCCGCTTTTGTTTTTCAATCTCATCGCTTTTGTTAAATTACCGTTATAGGGATGTCTGAAACATTTCCACTTGGCACGTGCTAAGTTCTGAATCAATAAGAAATTGAAGCAAGTGAGGACTCGTAATGGACAAAGTAATTCGTCTCGTTCTTAGTCGTGTTCAGTTAACCAATCGCAGCTAGCGTAATTTTTCAGTCGATTATAACGCGATTCATAAAGACCATGAAGCTCGTGTTAGCCACCACGTGGGTATTCTCTATTTGCACATTGGACGTTCTCTGTAAACAGTTTTCCAATAACAATGTGACGTACATTGACAAACACGATCTTGCGTCTAAAACCAATACAGTTATAGATGTGGCTTTGTCTCGAAAAAGAAGAACTTTGATTTATCCGAAGCCTTCAACAATTTTGGTACGTATACTGATTGTTTCCAAAACCACCACATATCGATTTTATGCACTCCAACAATTTTTCCGATTTTCAACTCTTCACACAGATAATACCATTTTCAATTATTTTTTTCAATACAGAGCATCCTGTTTTGTGAATAGTTGAATGTAAATAGGGAAAAAAGGCCAACTAAAATATTTCCACCGGCATGATTTTCGAATGCAGAATATTCTCTGGTCGTTATTCTTTGTAATTTATATAATAATAAAACTATTTGAAGCTTTTGAAATTTAGATTTAATTGAACGTAAATATTATTTTCAATTTCAGTGACACAATATAAAAATAATTCTTCGTAATCCGTAAAATCATACTTTGTTGTTTTTATACTGTTCTATTCAGAGCAAAGTATTCAAAAGTACATAGAGTAAACAATCGTAAACAATATGGTATATGAAAAATTTTATTGAATTTTGAAAGCATCTGCGTTATTCAGTTTATCTAAAATTCTGTTGATTTAGGTTAAATTTCTAAATTGAACTTAAGAGTTATGGTGAACTTAGTCTATAATATCATATAAATAAATCAGCGTTATATAGATGAGATGCAGAATGCTTAAAAGCCTACGAACGCCCTTATGATGGAGTAAGTTGCTTAAACATGGAAGGAACAGGCTTCCATATTCGTAATCTTTTCGTTAATTATTCGTAAAGCATAGAACACCATGCTAGAGCACCGTGAAATACCAACGAGAAACGTCTTTTAAATTATTCTATCAGCTCTGCTTATACTGTCCTCGTATGCACTGCAGCACAAAGTTATCCAATTTCCTTTAGTTTTCTGAACACCACTCTGGAAATAATTCAGCTCCAAATTCTATTTCAACACAGAAATTTAAAAATTAAAAGAAACCGAATATATATCTATCATTTTAACTGCGAAAATAAAAGTATATTTTGTACTCATCACTCATAAAAATGTTTAAGTTCGCGGATGTTTAACATATATGTAGTGAATATTTTAATCTCCCCTTTATAATTAATTTTGTAAACGCTCGTGAATTTTCTTTTTTCAAAGTTATAATGAAAAATCACCCATTCATGTGGGCATACAGTTGATTTTTGGCATAGGAACACCCCTCCAGCTGGACCAGGAAAGCGTGATTGTGGGTGTGTTTACAAAATTGATATACAATTTGCCAGTAAACTCTACGGATTTTACTGAACCCGGAGTTTCCTACAGTAGGTCAAGCAAGAGCAGATGGATGATTTACAAAATAGTGCAAAAGGCAATGCAGATTTATGGTTTTGGTGGCAAAGAGTGCATACTCAGGGCAATATGCGAAGCGGCCTCTGCTCCCTTTCACATGCATCATGGCCTTTTCGGACAACTCGTTCAGATCTTTCTCACGTAAGTAAAGAATTCTTGTGTGGTTAAATATTTGAAAAGATAAAATTTGAAAATTAAAATTGAATAGAGGATGGTTGCAAAATCAAGATATAATTCTTTGCTTATAGAGTCGTAACTTTTTTATGATCTATCATCCGATTTTGGAGACGGAATAAAGGACTTAGCAATTTGTTGAAAACTTTTAGACCTTCGAGCACGAACGAGGATTACGACGAATACGAGGACCAAGAGTACCATGCAGCGGAACGACTGGGAAAGCATTTGGGCGAAAACTGCCACGCCCTGTATCCGGAATGCGAAAGAAGCGTCCTAGACGTATTTTCTAGCGTGGAATAGTAACAGTCGCGTAAAAGTCAACGAATTGTGATCATTTTCTCTGCCAGCGTCGAAGCATCCTACGGAGAGGGCATGTAGACTCTTTTCCAACTTCTCATTTTGGCTGCTGGAATTTCTCCCCAGGGTTTCATTTACCCTAAAGTCCCTTTAAGAATCACGCCTAGCATCTACTGAGATCCTGCTAAATTAGAGAATTGCATTGTTCATTCCACAAAAACGTGTAAGAATTTTATACCTAGACAATTTTATGTTATAATTAGCTATTTAAGAAATTCTGCTTTAAATTAAAAATATGCACAAACTCCAAAGATTGTTTCTTAAAATCAATCATTTAAACTAACATGTGATATCTATGTACTAGACTATTTATTGGACGAAAGAAGATTATTAAAATTGAATGTAATCAAGATTTAATGATTCTAATAGGCTAGAGAAGATCAGCTAACCCATAAATATTAGTATAAATAAAACTTTATTCTTTATATAATTTTTTCCAATCATTCACAACTCTATATCTAAAAAGATCAGTTCAGTCTCGAACATTATATTAAAATAGATAAGTAGAGAAAATGATGTTTATAGTCAGACAATCAAATTTTAAACAGAGAAAATTTTTACTCTGCTATATTGACTCTAAACAATTTGATCTCAAATAAAAACAATTCTATATACCTTTTCAAATTTCCAGTTTCAGTAAACTCAAGAAAAAAATTACAACAGAAAGTTACTCTGGCATTGCCAGGTCTGAATTTCAATTTTTAAAGCTTGAAGATTTAAAACAGAAGTGTAAAAAGAATATATGTCCTATTTTCTAGACTATCCTGAAACACTTGGAAAATGATAATAGCAAGCTTCTTAGAGTAACGCAGCTTTAAAAAGCATATACTCCATTATATCACGAAGAAGAGGTAAGTGTGCAGGACGCTAAAAAGCTCAAGAGCATCCTATTACAAAAGCAGACGTTAGAAGAGCAAACTTTCAGGAATATGGTCCTCCTTTAAATTATTTGCTGAAATCGTATTTTTCTATTATTGCTAAAATCCAACCAACCTCAAAAGAAAAAAATTTCTGATGTTTGGGGATATTGGCTGACTAAATGCGGACCTTTACTACTGCATCATCACCAATTAACCATTTTAATATCCCACTTGAACCTCATCAAAATGTCGATTAAAAAAAATTAATAAAAACATTTTTGCTGCTTTTCAATCACTAATGTTTTGCTTCGATGGAATTTTTTTTATCTTCGTGCTTTTAGAGTGCATATATCGCCCGATTTCCGACTGTAAGTACTGAGGTACTCAAGATAGGAGCGTCTACCGATAAAGATTGCTTCACTAAACACGTATCAGGTTAATGTAGTACACTAAGACTAAAGTCACTGAAAAGCAGACGAAACATTTACTAAAAAGTCGGAAAGATGTACGATTTACGAATTCCTTATACACATGTGGGAAAGGCCATTAGGCACCAGACACTTAAGACGAATAAATGTATACTTTATCAGATATATTATATACATTATAGTACAATAATTGTGAATGAATTTTAATAGTCGCGAATGAAATTTTCATTACATTTTGAAGAAATGTAATTTGAATCTATATGGATTTGAATATTATTATTGTATATTATGTATTAATATCATTATTATCATGATCGTTTCGTAGATTCAATTTTCACTGTATCATTGTCCTACTTTCTTTGTTCTGACTATGAAAAACTTTTTTTTTTGCTGAAAACTTGTAGCCTGGTCGATAGAATTTTCTGTTTCGAAGATCTGAACGAGACATTCGTTTCATTTCGTTACAGCTAGGAAAACAAAACTTTTTAGAAAACTGTGTTTTGCTAGGAAACAACTTGAACGAAGTTAGAATACTGTCTATTGTTCTATAGGTACTTAAATTGAAGGGAGTTATTGGATTTCAATGTAAACTGCTACTGAATATACTAAAGTATATATAATATAGAATAATCATCAGAAAAATTATTTACAATCTCATTACAATATTGTTAATTATTTTATGTATTATTATAAAAGGGTTTACATCTCACAGTTACTATTTTAACCAATTTCAGACTTTAGAGTTTTCAAATTGCGATGTTTACAATTTTTAAGCTTTTATAACACGAGTAATTCCTTTCTAACAATTTCAGGATTACATTTTTGAAATTTCGACGTTCACTTTTACATTGTGATCATTTACATATAAAATTTCCACCAATATCTTGGCGGTAATGAATTTTATTGTTATAAATGTTATTGTTATTGGATTTGACTAAAAAAACTGAGTCTCGAAATAGAGACTGTACTAAATTATAATATTTAAAAATTTTGAGGTAATAGGAAGATGCATAATATTTGCTCGTGTTGTCTACACCTCATGTTGGTTACTATATACATATGTAATTGTATACCATGTACCGAATACCGTGTGGCGTTCACAGTTAGTGTTCTTAACTTATTTACAGCAGATGCAGGTGCGCACTATTCGCTGGTATATATATCCGTTATGTAGTCATAAATTGCAAAGGGACAGTGGGAGTAAATTGTTTCACAATCGCCCTCGAAGCCCGCTTGCTCTGCTCTGACGTACTCAATGGGCAGACCCTCGTCAGCGGTGGAAGATGGCCTGAAATTACACACCGTCATAAACATCGATCACTCACTCGATTCTAATTGATCTGTTAAACTCATCAACATACACCAGACGGACGGTAATTCAATTAGTTAACCATAATGAATTTGCATACATAGACGATATATCCCACACGCGTAAACCAGTTCCTAGTCCATCATTTCTCTCCTTCCTGCATTCTACCTCTCTCGTATGAATATCCATTCTCATATAGTCCCGATCCTCGAAACCAAATGTAAAGGCCTATCAGAGATTATTAATAACTTAAGGGTTATAATAGACTTTCGTTAAATCGATAACACTTACAACAAAAAGGAGTAAGTGAGAAACATGGAGGGCGAGAGAGGTATATATGAAGAATGGTAATTAAGAGCATGAAGTACGAGAGGCGGATTGTTTCGGAATACTAGACATACATATTTTAATATTGATTGCTCTATACTTTCAGTCGAGTTATTTTATGGTAAACTTATTACTTCTGATCTCTGCGTATCTCTTTTCACCTATTGTCAGGTAATTTAAAAGTTTTATAAAGCATTGTGTGTGGTATATGGTAGATGCACTGCTAATAAGCAGTTAGAATTTCATATTCAACAAATCTTACGTTAACGTGATGTGCATCAGATCACCGATGAGCCCATTGTGTGGAAATAAGGGTTGTCGTGTCGTTTCACAAATACATCTCAAGAGGCACTGCTTACCAGGAAATCCCAACCTGTGAAGTAGAAGACGATCGATCAGGGTGACTCGTTGGTCTACCAACGACGTAGGAGAAAAATAGATATTGTCTGAAGAGGGAAGAACATGGAACATGTGAAGCGTTGGGTTATTTATCCGCTCCCTGTTCTCTCAACTCATGGACTTACATTCTTCCCTTGAACACGTGACGAATGAGGTGAAAATTGGATTTACTTTGTCAAATGCACAATATCCCGCAAAGGATCTTTACAAGTTTAAGTATCTAGCTGCTGTTATAGAAGAAGCGATCTTTCTGATAAATTCAGTCAAGGATCTATACTGTGACGAAACTAAAAGTGGACTTTTGAAAGAACAGAAAGACTTTACTAAGTGTCTCGTGACTCGTTGCCAAAGCGATTATCAAGTACCTTCGCAAAATTTCTAAGTAAACAATTCCTTAGAAAATTTGTCTACCCCCTTCAACTGCTCAACAAAGCTCTTTCACGACAAGAACATTTTATTGGGAATTTAAAAACTTTAGGAGCTGAAATCAACCGATACAATAGGGATTCAATTTTATTACAAGCATGGAATCATTCCATTCACCTTATTATACCATATATATACATATATATAGCAGATTTAGCTTTAATAATTTTAGGGTCACTGCAATTCGGCAGAGTAATGTGCAATAAGCTGATACCCTTAAACTAAATTGTCAAAGGGATCATTCAGTATAGCTCGTGCGGTAATCCTTTGTCCATTAAACCTTTACTCTAGCGAGGTAACGTCTGGTGAACTATATAATCACGATGAGATATTGACTAGGGAAGTAAGTATAATTCTGCTGAGAGGCAATGGTGGAACATTAGGATTGGGAAAACCCTTCTGCAGTTAGAAACTGGAATAAGATTAGTGTTTCTGATGTACCATCCCAGCTGTCGATCTCCATCGTTCGAGCACGCTAACAAACCCAAGGTGACAGTTGCATGTGCGCATTTGCAGAATGTGCCGCTATGAGGGCTTCGTATGCGTATTATATATGTTTGTGTGAGGATTCAAATTCGTTGTGGCAGGTGAATTTGCATATTAGGGAACGTTAAGGTCATTGCGCACCAAGATCCTACCAGTTAGTGTCCCTACAATTAACAATTGAAATCGCCTCGCCTACACCAAGTTCCACATACAAGGAATTTCATCCCTCAAGAACCTCATAATATACATTTGGAACGCTTCGGTCCAATTTTCACGTGTGTGGAATTTATTTTGCTTAGTTTAATTCAAAACATATATTCCTGATGGTATTTTGATAGTTGCTGGGCTTGACAACTCAGTTGCATTGGATAATTTAGTACATATATTCTAAATATAAACGTAATGTAAAATGTATTAGAACCTTAGCGACTAAAATCGAAATATTTATTGAATCAGAATACTGAATGGTTGCGCAATGCGCATATAGCTTCGACTCTCTGCGAATCTAATTTGTGTTTCTTTGTTTAACTTCATTCAATTTTTGTGGAATGGTCGAGACTCCTCTTCGAACCTCTTCACTCCATATCAATTTTTCACATGGCTAATTGGAACCAATCCTCCAATTCGTAGAGAACAAAATTTCTAAAAGTTCCCAAAGAAACTATAGAAAAACCTAATTCAATTAGTCAAATTATTCTTAATAATAATTCAAATTGACAGAATAGAATTCATAGGGAATCTTAGTTCTTTTCAGAATTAGGTCGCCACTATAATTCAAGATGATATACACACAATATCGAAATAAGGCTTATATTCTTTCTCTCTTATTTTTACTCCTCAAGAGTGGTTTCAACGAAAACGAAATCACCCCATTTTAACTGTACACTTTATCTTCTTCAGCAGTAATAGTTATATCGTCGATAGTGTGGAATACTAACGACTCGAACTTCGACTCCAATATGGCGTATATCGTTTTGCGATTTATGGAGTGTCGTTGACCTGCAAACCGTTTGTCCCGATGACGGTTCTCCACGCTCGATTGAAATTCCGTGATGTTATTGGGTAATTCGTAATTGGCCTCGAAGAAGAACGCAACGGAAATCGATTTCGTCGACACCGGGTCATCCAGAGGAATAGCGAGAGCGAAAAAGAGCTACAACAGAGAAGACAGAGATGATTAACGGTTTAATTAAAGTGAATGGATGTAATTCAGTAGATACGTAAAAGCCGACTGGAACCGCTTCAAATTTCGCATAACCGGGGTCGGAAAAGCTTGTAACCATGCAAACTGAGTTTTACTCGCAATCTGATTTATAATCAACGACGTTTAAATATTGACTTCGACTTGTTGCACTTCATTACACGATTTCTTGTATAGGCTGCAAAAATGTTAACTCTCTTGGGAAAAAAGTTATACATTTTTATTTTGTAATGGTCCATAACTTCTGGAGGGAAGCAAAATTTTGTTTACAGGTTTTTAAGAACCATGATTCAACATTTTGATATATAAGCACAGGAAAAAAAGAGAGCGAGAGAGGGGGGGAGGGAGAGCGATGTGAAAAGTTTTCACCTTTCCGATAAGAGAAAAAATATGTGCATGTTATTTAGCTTATTGCGACGCTAGATATTTTTCATTTAACCATTTGCATTTCGCAACTGCGCCTTTCGCCCTTGCGACTTTATACTTTCTCTCGCATACCTTAGTATCATATTAAACCCATATAAGCCTAGTACTGAAAAGTAAGAACCATTATTCATACAGTATTCCTAACTTCGAAATTGTTACTATACATATAAAAATGCTCTTACCATATAAATTTTAAAAAGCGTAGACTTTTCTGTGGTGCCTTTTATTATGCTTTACAACTTAGTAAAAGATAAGCAATCAAAACATAGAACAGAATAAGTTTAAAAAAATGTTTATATATAGTGTATTATAAATTCTATAAATATCATTTTTTTTAAATAGATACAACAAATTTCAGTCTAGCGCATTCATTTTTTTATAAACTTAAATTAATATTTTTATTTTAATGTTGTATATCGTTTATTGTGAAACATTAAGCCTATATTTATGCAATATTCAGAAACTAATAGCATTCGAAATGCTGTGTGCCTTAACCGCAAACCTTAACACGACCTCCATTTCCGGAAACTATTAAGGCACCTGTATATTACAACAGCATTCCCTGTAACCATGGCCGAATTGTACTCAGCATCACGAGGACCAGATTTCATTAGCATAGTCGGGAACCTTCTTCATCAGACGGATTGATGCAGTTCGATAGGCTGACCGCACAACTACATTAAGTATTTAAGTGCTTTCATTTCTAATTTTGAACACGAGAAAATGAAGTGAAATATACAGCAATTCGGGTGCAGATTTTCTCTTTTAGTTGACATCCAACTCTACAAAATAAAAAGAGATCAAATGTATGATGCTTTGGAAATCTTTTTCCAATTCGCTTCTTTGTAGTATTAGGCTCATTATGTGAACTCGAGAAAATAGAGTATGAGAGGAAAATTCCATTTAGTTCAATTAAAAGCGAACAACATTCATAATACGAAAAAATATTTCTATCGTTTTGGTCTTTATATTATTATGTGTCTAAACTCTTAAACAATAAAGTTCGTGATTTGAAAGTTTAGAACTCGCTGACAACAGCAGGATGAAGATATTTAATTAAGCTCTTAAGCTCTGTTGCCTTCTTAGTGTTAGTAGATATATGTAGATTGCAGATTAACTTCTCACCAAATAAGAGATAACATAATAAAGTCGGAATTAGAGAACTTCATGAGAAGATGAACATTTGATCTGCATGAATAAATCACTCTAAAATCTGTTCATAATAATTCTTCTAATTATTAAATTACTAAGCGAACTATAAATATTTATGGTTGCAAAAATACAATACATATAATAGATAACATATAAACATTTTTTAACGCAAATTAAAGATTGTCGTTCGGTGTAGATATATTTACCAGCCTGGCTCAGACGGAGGTAAAGCATATACAGCCAATATGAACCCGATTGAGGCCCAGCTTCCACGGTCCGCGTCAGGCTGGGGCCACAGAAAAATTGAATAATATGCTCACGAATCAATATTCTCATTAAAAATGAAAATCACGATTTTTCTCTAGTAGTTCAAGTTCAAAAATGAATAATACTTTTCTCCCTCAGGTTTAAATAACAGAGAACAGGAGAGATTTTTAAAATAATCTGACCAAAGCTATAAAATATGCACCAAGGGTACAGACATGAAGTTATTTTTACTATATGAATATCATACACCGCTCATGCCAAAAAAAAACATAATGAAAAAACGAAGGAAAATTATTTGTATAGATTAAATTTATCGATTTAAGGAGTGTATGCGACAGAATTTCATAATATTGTACAACAAATATGTTATTAAATGAACTGACCCCCATTTCGCTCTCTTCCGGAAATGACAAAGCTCTGATGTTCCGGTGCACTGAATTCGCTAGCGAGCTTTTCAAAACATCTGCTCTCGAGGAAAGTACAATTGCCATTATCAGTTTTATTAAAACCAGTTTCAATCTGTAACAAATTATAAAATAATATAATATTGTTGGTTTATCAAAGCATAAAAGCACTGTATTTATTAGAGCCCTGAATAATTTTCTCAAATATAATGGTTGAATATAATTTAACGAAACCAGAATCATTTTGATGGATTCAACAAATATTCATGAATAGAAGAGTATAATTGGTCATTAGTATTAAGAAAAATCATTTCAGGCAATTTTTTTACATGACTAAATAATTTCAAAATTTAACCCACTACTCTGAATTAGTAAGAATTTGATTAATTGAAACAATAGCCTTATATTTGACTTCTGAATTAGTAATTTCTTCCCTTTCTACTAAATGAAATAGGAACTCACCTATTAAAAACATGAATTATTAAGAATAATTTTTCCAGACGGGTTACTAACATATTTAGTAATTTTACTTACTAAATCACACAATATATTTAAACATTTTGTATAAATAACTGTGTTATTTTTATCATATTATATAGCTTTTACGTCCATCCCTACAAACATTAGGTAATACATGGACGACCCCTAATAAATGTTCTCAATTTACTATATATAGTATAGTAATTAATTAGCTTCAATTAATCTTCATCCAGTCATTTTGCAATCAAATTAAAGAAATACGAAAGGGTAAACGCATAATAAAATTCTGCAATTTCCATGTAAGTAGGTAATTGACTCTTTTTGTCCGAATTAATTGTCCGAAATCATAGAAGTTGTAACCACGTGGAAAGCTTTTCTCAGCGTAAAATGACGAGGACAAAGGGAAGAAATCGGACGGACAAAGGGATAAAACGATATTTTAATTTTCATTCTTTCAACTTTTTTTCGATGGGTAATCTTCACATACAGAGATGAGCAGAAGATAGAAATGGAGAATTGAAAGAGGGTTGATTGGAACTGGTCTAGAAGACTAGAGAGAAATTGCATTTCCTCTATCACACGCACACACATGTACATTCTCAAAGTTTATTACGTTATTTCATTTAAACGACCTGGACGCATAAAGGATAAAAATATGTATTAAGTTTATCTCGATTCGAAAAAGATATTCTGTAAATTAATTGGAATTCAGATATAGCATAAGTTCGCTTTAAAGTATTAAGCTTCCTTTTAAGTGTTAGGATCGATCCAGAGAATTGAATGTGTGACATAGGATAAGGCGGGGCAGCGCCGACTACTTAATAGTCAATGATTTTTTTAAACTTAATAAGATATACAATTGATCTATTTTTTTTTTCATTTCGAGTCCTACATTATTATAAATCATATTACTGTAAGCTTAAATTACAATAATAGAACAATAATTTGATAATTTAATTATTTCTAGCAAGCGGTACTTCGTCGGCTTTGCCCCACACTGCGAGGTATAGGCAACCAGTAGCTTTTTATGGAAATCATAACATCTAAATATGGAAAAATATGTTAGTACGCTTTTATGGTACTTTAAGAACTGACCAAATTACCTTTAAACATTTTCAGCAAGAAGAATAAGTTGTTTTGAATAAAACTAGTAATAGCTGCAATTTAACCTTGGCATTTCAAATTTACCAAGCTTTCGCCGAAGCTTATCCCAGCACTGGCCCATTACAGTGCCGAAAGTTGGCATTACTCCGGCACACCATGTTAAAAGTCAAAAAACCAGAGTCCGGCCCAGTAATGGCCTATTAAATAAAGGCCATCCCAAGGACGGAGGACAGAGTATGCTTCAAATGCCAATTCAACATAATTGATGCTAATAACATTCCTAATTAAGGTATCACGTACAAAATTATATCGCACATCTATATGTTTCAAACACTTATGGAACTCCGAGTTTTTTGCTAATCTAATGGCGGATTGATTACCAACAAGAAGTAGAATACATTTACATGAAATTTCCAAGTCATTCAAAATTCGGCGCAGCCAAATCGCTTCTTTCGTTCCATGTGCTAGTGCGATATATTCTGCTTTGGAAGT
Source organism: Synergus laeviventris (assembly GCA_032275145.1). NCBI lineage: Eukaryota > Metazoa > Arthropoda > Insecta > Hymenoptera > Cynipidae > Synergus > Synergus laeviventris. The sequence goes on along the minus strand of JAUESI010000008.1, from coordinate 2,758,173 downwards.
TGACAAAGATACGACGCTCTATCCCTGGCTGGACCACGAAATTGGCCCACCGTTTAGTTGCTATACAAAACCACTTCTCGATTTTCGCGTCTCTGCGCAACCTACATAATCGGCATCACTGTAATAACCTCTGATTTCATCGGAACTCCTAATATTTCTGAAAACTATCCCGATATTACGAGTAGCAGATAAATATCTGAGTATTTGTTTCACAGCAGTCCAATGAGTATGATCATGCGAGCATCTACAAACTGATTGAAATAATTAACCGCGTACTCAATATCAAGACGGGATACTCTTGCTGCGAATAGTAATGCGCCTATTGCTTCACGATAAGGCACATTCGGTACATTCGACGGTAAGCGTCGAAAGAAAAATGCTTGTCGTTTATGGTTGTAGCCGAAAAAAGATTCTTCCTTAAGCCTGGAATTACAACACATCATCTATTACTCTGCTATTACTCTCTTCTTCTGCTCTCCATTTATTGTCTCTCGGATTCTCACGCTTCCAATCCCTTCGATGGGCAGCTTTTTGTAGTCGGCAATTTTTACAAACTGCTTTTCCTTGAGCATGTTCAAAGACGTGAAAAATTCCCTTATGAAGGTCATGTGGTGAGAAGCACTCGAATCTGCAATCCAGATGGCTTTATCCTGCCCCGTTTTTTATGTCCAGAGCGCTTTCAACTCGCAGAAATTAGTTTCCTGTTCCGGACTGCTTCTTCGCTTATCTTTGTTTGGACACTCACGTACCTACGCGATTTAACATCCTTTTTATATTTAAGTGTCGTTGCATTTATCTGTAACACAAGAGAGGACATGCTTTTTTCAGTTTCGATGAGACGCTTATCTTCACGGAGCAATCTTCCTATTAAATTGTCTTTCTTCTGCTCATCTTTCGGAGTGCCTTCCCACGCCATTCTGAACGTGGAAAATCTTGGGGGCAAGCTGCACAATAATTTGCAAATAAGGCTTTTATCAGTTGGCTTTTCTTCTGAATCTGTAAGCCTTCTAATTATATTTTCAAGTTGCACGATTTGCAAAGCGATGGACTTACCATCTTTTATTTTAAGGGCATAAAATTGTGACCATGCACTCATCACCGCGTCCTCGTTGCATTCAGCATACAAATTATGGAGCTTTTTCCATATTTGATTGGAAATCGTGCAGTTTATCAGATTCTGTTTGTCAGATCTATGATTTCCTTTGAATCAGCCATGATTCAGAAAATCGCTGCACTCACTTAATACACAATATAAACAGTACGTTCAGGGTGTTCGCGAGAGGAACTAAATATTAATGCCAGTCTGTGAATCGATGGGTAGTGAGGGAATCAAAGAAAAAGATTAATAAAAAAAACACTTAGAAATTTGTATAAATAAAAGCACTGGCAACTTTATTTATTACATATACAAGTAAAACAACCCGTGTGTATAACTTAAAGCTACTCGATCCACCAGGCGGGGAGAGGAGAGAACTTAGAGACGTACACAACCCAATGGTACTCATGACCGTGAAAGCAAATATTATTTATATTATTGAATCTCGAACATCCGCCCAACTTCGTGCAAGGCACGAATATCCAACGTCGAAATACAAAAATTAGAAGTGAGCGATGATTCGCCGACCGTGATGAGGATCCCACGATAAGGGTATGTGCCCACCCTGAGATGTATCAAGCTGACTGAGCTTCAGCATCAGATCGAACAGTTCGAACCTGACCTCCTGAAGGACCAACACAAGGTTTTCTACCTTGAGTGGCGTAAAACGTCTCTGCCATTTAGGACGAGTATGCAACTAGTGCAGATCGCCCGGATCGTCCTTGAGGGGCTGAATCGGCCTAGAATTCAGACAAGCCTCCACCTAAGCCAAGAAATTGGATAACTCCTCAAAGGTCAGAGTGGTATCTCCCAGCACCATGCGAAGATGGTGTTTCACGGAGCGTACCGCCGCTTCCCATAGACCGACGAAGTGAGGTGCAGCTGGAGAGTTGAACTTCCATGTGGTCTGGTGCTCCGCGAAGTACCTATGGATGATAGAAAGCTCCGTGAAGCTGCGGAGAACATCTCCCTCAGCTGTCCATTTGCATCTAGGAAGTTGGATCCGTTATCACTTCGCAACTTCCGGCAAACACCTCGTTGTTCTGAGAATAGCTTGTAGGCTGCCAAGAAGCCGTCAGCTGTATAGTCCGACACAGCTTCCAAATGTACGGCTCTCGTCGCGCAGCACACAAAGACTGCGATGTAGCCCTTATACGCCTTATGTTCACGTTCTTTACTCGTACGGATCCAGATGGGGTCTGCGTAGTCAAGGCCCGTATTCAAGAGTGCCCTAATTGGTGGTGTGACCCTGAAACAAGGTTAAGGACTCATTATTTGCGATGAGAGACGGGCCCTCTGCCCAGCGCAGATAACGCATCGGCTGAGCACTAGTTTCACAGCAGCTCTTCTTGACAGAATCCAATACTTCTTACGCAAATAGGAAAGGGTCATCTGAGGCCATCCATGCATCATGAATTGATGTCCGCTATGTATAAGAAGCGTGGTCAAAGGAGTGTCCTTAGGCAGAATGTAGGAACATCGCTCATATATCGTAGTCCAACACTGCATGAGCTAAACGTTCTCCCAACCTCATAAGACCATCCATTCTTCGGTGAAACTCTCGCTCTGTGTATGTCCTATTCGGCATTTCAAAGCCTCTATCCATGTGACAGCGTCGATGTGGCAAGGTAAACTCTCCAGAGTTTTCTCGCGTAACCTTTGTCCAGAACAGAAACACAGGGCGCTTATCCGTATCAACCACGTCAAAGTAGAGAACCGAGAACCACTAAGGTTTTTTAATTTCCGCGACCGTATTTCCGATGATCCGTCGCTCCTCTCGATCGATCAATGGGTCGAGACATTCCGGTGGTTTGGGCCAGAGCTCCGATGCTTGAGCCAACCACGCCGGTCCCTGCCTGTTTTTCAATGCGGAATGAAGTTGTAATTTATAAATTTCAGTATAACTTAGAAAACAAGTGGCAGTTATACATTACCAATCATTTATCAACAAAAATTATCATACATGTTACCACCTAAACAGTTGAAACCTATTAAATTGGTCGTGTTTATCCCTCTGGTGAGGCCTCAATTATTTACGAGATTTTGTGGTCCAACTTAAATTATCTTCAATAAATTAAGACCCTCTGGATTGGAGATAGGCATAACCTTAATTCTTTACTTTTTAAGAGAGAAACAAGAGGTGGAATCACTGAGGTTAAATAAAAGCAAAGAAAATGTGATGATGATCAGTTATATATATATATATTTATGGGTAAACAAAATGTAGATCACCCTGAAGCATTTGGTTTCCTCCTGGAAACTCAGTAATGCCCAGTAGGAGAAACCCCAGTAACTCCTTCTTTTCGGGGCGGATTTCACGACCACCGACCGGAGACGCGGTTCTAAATTTTCCGAATTCGAGGATGACGATGACCCTTCTCGAGGGTGGAATCTTGAATGTATCGGATCATGAGGGGGATTTCGATTCACCGTTTCTCATGAGACGACGATGCGTCGTCGAACCGAAGAATCCACTCGCTTTGTCGATCTCTCCTCCTCCGGTCTGCTCTTAATCGGCGAAGCGAAGATGCTCAGCGCCTCTTCGCTTTAAGGTATCTCAGGCCGGGTGATGCTTTGAACCCCTCGAAGGTCTGAGCGATAAGGTTCCTCGCAACTCGGAGACCCTTGGATATGTTGCAGAATGAATTTTGTTGACAAATGACTTTGCAAACGTAATTGGTTACATCCTCGAAATTATCATTCCCTTCACCTGACGATAGTGAAGATAGAGATAGCTGTTTGGCCAATGGGATGGGGGAGAAAGTCCCTGAGACTTCATTTCCGATAAAATTCGCTTGCGTCACATGATCAGGCGAGTGAAGAATTCCGGCACATCCGGTAAAAGAGTGTGCAGGATTCTTCCCGGAGAGGATTGCGTTGGTGTTAATAGAGCGGCTTACCTTTTGATACTGAAGCGCTTACGCAAACTCGGGCGATTCCTCCTTTTCGGCATGAGGACTGGAGTTTCTTGTTATCCCTCCTGACTGAGTACTAATGTTTCGGACTCCGAGTCTAAATGGGCGATAAGAGTATGAAGCAACATCCTGGAATCCTACATGATCGCATTCTTCGTCCAGGGTAATCCTGATCCTACGGAAATTTACACTTTTTAGGAAAGTTGGTTCAAGTGGATGAGAGACACCTTGTTTGTAGTTTTTTTTTCATCGCGAGAGGGAGGCACTTATCAGGGGTGTTATTCACGGGTATTGTTCACTTTTCAGACGGGGCACACCTTGTAGGTGTTGCACTCATTTCATTCATCTACAGGTTGTCAATCCTTTCGATCGTTGAATAGGTGAAGACATTCCATATATCTCACACTCTTTTTCCTACAGAGCCTGTGAATATCTAGGGTTCTAGAGCTAAACAAAAAAAAAAGGCAGAAATGTCTAGGAGACCGATGAGGTTGATACAAAGGGTGTATGGGATTGAGTCACTTTCCATGGAACTACTCTCTAGGTATATTTTGGGGCGCTGAAGACACAACCCTCAAAAACACTCCTCGGGGTGTTCCACACAACTTCGAATCTCTCATCCACTCCTTTGTTTGTCCACTCTACAATCGATTCTCTAGGGGTATAAAAAAAACATAAATAATATCATGTTAATAGAACCGAGAAATAATAAATATATGTAATCATGTTTCGAGATCAGAGAATTGAGTCATAACGTTTTAGACCAGATAAATAATAAATGTAATCATGTTTTTAGACCAGAGAATTGAGTCTTCTCGAGTGAACTGGATTTGTCAATCCAGTTGTCAATCTCAATCGAGAATCTCTGATCGTCGTTGGAGGTATTCTGTTCCTCGGACGCGCCGCCTTCTTCCACGATACGAAGTCGCCAAAGTTGAATCAGCTCACTGTTGAATAGAGGAGTTAAAGTTGAATCGCTGACGCAGACTGAGAGAAGACTGACGGTGACGAGAACGAAAAAGCTCCCGTTTTTATGAAGCCCGGCGGGTGGACTGTCGGATCCAACCAGAAGACGGTGCCGTGATTAAATTGGCTCCGACGAAAAAACGGGATATAGCATACGACGATTGGCACTCAGGACTCAGTGGAGAGATCGCGAAGTAAGGAAATAGCGGGATTTTGAGACGCCCTCTGATTGGCTCTCAGAGAAGAGTCCGCGATCGTAGTCGCAATACAGTTGCGTACCTGCGACTCTCATCCGAGTCAGCGAGTCAATCGTGCTCGTGTCTTTGGATGCGCACGCAGCGGGCCATCCGTTGCCGCGCAGCCGCGACGAGAAAACGACGATAAAGGAGAGGTAACTGGTAACATCACGGTAACATAGTGCGAAATGATTCGCAATTGTCAATCGTCCGCGGGCGACAATTTCATATATTTTAAAATTGATTTATGTTTAATTACCATATTATAATTACGTGATGTGATTCTGTATCAACTATCAAAATATCAAATTGTCATACTGTAACTATTGCCATTAATGTTAGAAGCGTTATATATTTTGTGCCTGATCGAGAATCTTCCATTCTTTCGTTGTCAAAACAGTTTTCTGTAAAATTTTTCTTTAACGGCGTCAATTTTCAAAATTTAAATGAGTAACACTATTTCTATAATAAAATAGATTTATTTAAAGCAAAGTAGAATTAAAATTCTTAAATAATAGCAATATTATACGGTAAGTCACCTATGCCCCACCGGTCGAAGCTGCCCCGCCTTTATACCCTATACGATAAAAGAAATCTAAGATTTATGTCTTTCGAGTCTGCGTCGATGTCTATTTCAACCCAACTGCCGCAGGATTTGATCCCTAACAGCACACAAACTTGAGCCAAGCTTGGAGAAAGCTTGGCTCCAAGTTTCCCAAGCTTGGCACCAAGCTTG
>JAUESI010000008.1:2735786-2752124 GCA_032275145.1 Synergus laeviventris | reverse complement strand
GATCCTTTGAGAATTACCGGCTCAAACTTGGGAGAAACGGCCATAACAAGCCTAATTCAAGCTTGAACCAAGCTTGGGCCTTGGTGCCAAGCTTGGGAAACTTGGAGCCAAGCTTTCTCCAAGCTTGGCTCAAGTTTGTGTGCTGTTAGGGATGACTGAAAGGAAAAGTCGTTTGTAAATTACTGAATATATTAAACAAAAAACTTCTGGCTGCATTCGAGAAAGTAAGATAGAAGTTTGAGACTGTGTTTATATATCCACTTTATAGTTTACAGAAGGAGCACTTCCGCTCTAATCTTTGATTTTCTGTAAACGTCTATTTCAGCTTCAAAAGCAGACGTTCGCAATGAAATAGAACTAGAAGTTTAAATAAGAATAACGATTAATATTTGCAAGCTTTGGTACTTACTCTGACAAAGATAAGTTCATCGTAGAGAATTACTGTATGAGATAGTGGAATCGAGTGAGGCTTACTGTGAACTGATGTTTTATACTCTAAAAAGAATTCCTAATTGACAAATTTACTTTCCTGTTATCCTGTTATTTTACTTCGCACCACCTTGTTACCGTTATTTAAGGCATTTGCAAGATACATCACAGCACAAATTCATTTTGAATGCAAGTTCTTAAAATAAATAGAATTTAAGATTTATTTAATGTATAATATACAAATCCAAATCCGTCAAATTCCTTCATATCACTTAAAATCCCTTGAAATTTGTTTAAATCCTCAAAAATCTATTTAAATCTTTAATACATTTTAATCTCTGAAAATATCATGAAATCTTAAAATAATCTTAAAATATCTAGAAATCCTTTAAAATTCCTTAACACCTTCTTGAATCTTCTTAAAATCAATATCTCGAAATCCCTTGAATTTAAATTATTTTAAATTCTTTAATGTCTCTATGAAATCCATAAATCTTGGACAACGCCGGATACATTTCTACTACATATAGTTATATTAATGTATATCTAAGAAATTCGAAGTTGTCTAATGTCTCTAATTTTCTTCCTGTTAGTTTCTATCTAAAGATCCCCCGCGCATTTCCGAATGCATATAGCACTCCTGAGGGTTCCATTTTAAACTAGAATAATCGAGAATATTTTCTGAAGGCTGACAAAGCTAATTTTGTAAAGTGCGCGTCTGGGACGAGACGTGTTAAACGAGCCGTGAGGGGACGCAGAAAAGAGGATTATCTTAGAAAATATGGGATTGAACTTCTTCGCCGATCGGCATCGTCCAACAAGAGAACCTATCGTAAACGTACGTGACGAGTATTATCAGTAGCCTGTTGTATGAAATACCTGAAAATCCTATACCAGCCCTAAAATCGAACTTTATCTCTGTAATAAAAGCAGAGGGAACACTGACTTCATTACATTTTAGGGTCGTCTGATGGACATTGACACGCCAATAATCCACACTTGCCGTGATTTTATTCACTATTTTTTCTTTCTGTATATACATAGTACATACCATATATAAAACTAAAAGAAATAGACGCACTGTGCGAGTGATTTTTTAAAGATATATTTCTAGTTTTGGGACTTTTAAAATTTGTATCATTTTGAAGAATTTCATTTGATTTCATGAAACTTCAAGAGATGTCCAAAGAAATTTTAATGAATTTCAAGTGATTTTATTTACAATGTATTTATAGTACATCCCTTGATATATGCATTGAAAACTACAAACTACTTATACTTATCTCATGTGTCTAGAATAGTTTCATATACGAACTACTTACAAGAAAAACAAGGAGGAAAAATGAAAGTTATAAGTATAAAAATAAAGCTTAAAAATTCTATAAAATACTTAATAAACTTATTGTAGAGTTTCGAAAAAATTGAGAATGACGGTTGCAGATTTCCGAAAGATATAAATTATTAAAGTCACTTAAGAACTGTAAACCATTTCTTGCTCTATATACATTTATATATTAGTCATATTACTGAGGTACGTACCTATAAAAGTTTCAAATTTTCAATGAATAATATGCATATATATATGCATTCTTGAATTTGTATTTTATTAAATATATGTAAATAATTGTTCCTCATATGCGTAACTTTTACTTAAATTTAATTTTTATTAAAGAAAATCCTGGAAATTGAAGAGAATTTTCATGAAATGAAAACGCCCTTCGTTCTCTATGAATCGCAGCCGCATGAAGATAATCACCTGAGATGGAAATTGTACCGCTGGATCATTCAGACAGTCCCTTGGAAGTTTATTTAACTGATCCGCTAACGAAGGAGTTTACACAAAGAGGAAGGATTGTCTTCCTCAACTTCCTGCTTTTCTACCAATTCTGTTTTTCACACAAAGTTCGAATCAAAACTAATCTGAAAATACGATATTCAGCTGGGAATAAAAAATATTTATTTCAAAATAAACGTTAGCTCTAAATGTACATTATATTATTAAATATTAGATAGAAACTTCAGAACTTCACCCTCATTGCTCATGAGAATAAAATTTAGAGACTTTTTAAAGAATATGTGTATGCTTTGCGGATACACATGGTTCGCAAAAATGTGTTAACGTGACAAATGAGAAATGAGATTAATCCTCCCTTTCTCTTCCACGAGCTTCTACAGAGTACAAGGTGAAAGGTGTACTTTATCGGCTGTCGTAAAACTTTACTTGCTCGCGATTATCTGTAACCAGTGGGATCGATTCGAAACCTTCCATTTCCGGATTCTGTAGAGTCAGACAGTCACATTTTATGACAATATAAAAGAAAGAAAATTAATTAAAATTTTCCGTAATTATTTATCCGTTGAAGAAGCACCAGCAATAAATAGAAAAACATAGAGATTTTGTAGGATTTCAAGAAATATATTTAAATATAGTTAAAGACAAGTTAAATTAAAAATAATGCAATGTAAATGATTAAAAACTTCTTGAAATATACGAATTCTCTGTCAATAATCCTCAGGTCAATAATTTTCCTTTAAACTCACAAAAGTGTCAAAGTAAAAATCCTCTACTAAATCACACGTATGGGCGTGGCGATTATGAGGAAAGATTGCCATCTGAAAAAAGGGTAATGATCGAATCATTTGAAAAGTAATTATACCTGAACGAAACTAAAAGTGCTTTTAACATTTGCAATATACATATATCTAAAAGCTACAAAGTTATAACATCGCTGTAATAGTTTTATAACAACCGATACACGCGGATATATGTCAATTTTATTTTATGATACGATATACCATATTCTATTTTACGGCCTCTCATATATTATCTCCTGCATCTTTATCGTTATTTTTATATTGATAAATATATATATATATATATAATAGTTATTTTTTTATATAACAAAATATAGAACTGTGAATTTCCAAAGAACGGTGTAACAAGCAGAGCAAAAAGTTTTCGAGAATAAAATAAAGTTCAAAAGTTGCATTGTTGGCTGTACCATTCACATAAAATCTGACTAGACTAATGAATTTGTTTTTAACTTTAACGTAAACTCAAATATATCAACAAATAAAAAGTTACGAAATATTGCCCTCTCATTTTAAAGTCACTAAAAGCACGTTGCCATTGATGTTGCTGGAATGTTTAAATTTATGATTGTTTTTTATTAAAAAATTTCAGGTATATACTACAAAAATTATTTGTAGTTATATGTATGACCAAAGATATTCTAAATCACAGATATAATTTTTTTTATTCTTTTGTTTATCCATATGATAATTTCACTTATGTAAGAAATTTTCTACAATCACTTGCTACATACTGCATTTGCAAGTGTTAGAGTAATTGAATTTTATGTCTCGAGAGAGTGTTAAATTGTCTAAGTAACTTCAATAAGAGCATCTTCAAGTAACACTGTTATAATACTGAATAATAAGTCTTAAACAGTGAAGCGATGAACAGGTGAGTGTCGTTAAATTATTATTTTATCTGATAAACTTCTGTCCCATATTTGAAAGGAGGAGTAGAATTTTAAATTTCCAACATTAACAATTGAATTATTAACTCGTTGAAGCTTTAAAAATAGAAAAACATGTTATCTGGAGACCCTATAGACTACGTGTACTATCTTGATTTCTGATCAAGTGTAGTTGTATGATTACAGGAAAGATTTATTTAATTTACAACAGTCTTGTAAAATGCAGGAGTGACAAAAAATTGCTTCTTGGATTTCAGATGTAGATCTCAACTACATTTCTTCATTTTCTGGAGTCTTTTATGCTTATCTCTTCAAGTGAGGATGAAGAACATCTCTTCCGTCTTGCAGAGGCAAATTCGATCCATTGGATTTCCCGAGGGTAGTGGAATGGGGGTACTAAATCAATCATTCACGATCGCCTAATAGGTCTCAAATACACCCCTCGGAACAACCCTAAATTAATGCCATAATTGATAATGACCTCATCCTTTGTTTATTTTTTGACAAGATATTCATACATAGATATAAGAGATATTTATATCCCCTATTCTTTACAATCAGTACCGTAATTTAAAAATATTTATCACTTCTATTATTATTATTTATTTAAAATATTAAAATTATTTTTACCTAAATCCCTGGAAATCCAGTGATTTCAGTCAATCAATTTCATCAAGTAAATCGCAGTTTAACCTGATAGAAATGTCTTATTGTTAAAGTAATTCAATGAAACATAGATGCTTTTGACGAATTTCTAACCTTTTCAGATATTTTTTGCTCTTGGAATACCAATAGATATACCAGATAAATCGATTTCCGTTTCCTATTACTTTGAGGCAAATTATGCATTGCCAGGAGATAAAAATTCCAGTTATTTCGAAGAATATTATCAAAAGAGAAGTATCGACAGACGCTTCGCGTATAACATCCTGGAAGGCAAACTGGAGAGGTAATAACTTTCATGATTAATTATTGAAATTATATTGAAAAGAAATTTTTTAACTTGGGAGTATTGTCAATAAAAAAATTCGAATTTCAGTGCTGGTTATCCGGGAAGAGCTTGCCTACTACGTATTATTTGCGAGGCTGCAAAAATTTCTTTAATCGAAAACGGTTTAATCGGGGACATTCTACACATACTTTTTACGTAAGTATATATTTTATATATACATGTGACGCGATCCGAAAAAAAGCACCTACTAGGCATGAATCGTGAAATTTTACAGGGCCAGCGATTGAAGAAATCTCTGCCGCTATATTCTCGCGTTCAAAGACTCTTTTTAAATAATTTATATCTTGTGAAATAATGCAGATACACAATTCAAAAATCGATTTTTTGCCCAGTATAAGAATCCTTTTCTTGCATCTCGTCACACACGCACTCACACACACTCACTTATATATATATACCATGCCAATGTAGGTACATCTTTCATCAAAGAATTAATTAAAAACCTGGATCTTAATCTGAAAGCTCTTCACTGAAAGTTTATGAGTCCATATAGAAGTATTTAATTATATTTTTTTTCATTCTAGCTTTTTCTGAATTTACTGATTGTTTCTTTTACAGAAATGTAAACTGTGATGATATTATACATTAATTATAAAATATGCTTATTTTGAAATATTTAACTAATTAAAAATTTTTAATCATTACGTAATGGCTTTTTAAGAGATTTTTTTTCAGACCCTCAACATCACAAGATGAAAATTTACCACTGGAGGTAAGCGTAGCTCAATTTGTGACGGATTGTGCCGATTTTTATAGCGATTGTCCTATTAGTTTACTCGATAAGATAATTTTATAGGGAACACAATACAATGTATTCGCCGCCTGTACTTTAGAATCGAGATTAGAGCTGCGAACTGATTTTAAGGAATTTTAAAGGAATTTCAGAAATTCAGTTATTGTAAATGTATGGTACACCGATTCCAGTAATCTTCTTTTAAAAATGCACTTTATTTTATTATTGTAAACATTTATAATTTCTATACAACCATAATAAACAGAATTATAAAGAAATCAACTTGTACTGAACCAGTCGGACCCCATAGCACCGAAAAATGCAGCTGCCCCCGATTTTATAGCAGCTCCAGTAGAATCGTTCCTAGTATGCTCCTTAGTGGAAGTTTTCTTTCTCTATTTGTTTTAGAAAAAAAAACAATTGTATTACGTAAAAGTCGTATATATCTAGCAGAAAATCCCGAATCATAATACATATTATCGACATATTAAGAGTATTAGATTGTTGTTAGTAAAACTACAATCATGATAGTTTTTTCTAACAAAATTAATAAAATTATTTAACTGCTTAAAAATGTTTCCTCAATTCGGTCTTCTACCTCTTATTCAAAGAATATTTTTCATTTTTTTCTTATACGAAACTCGAAAGGTGAAATCTGAATCTGAGGCAGAATTTAACAAACCATGCCAAGGTCATGCAAGCAGTCAATCCAAATACATGACTTTATTTCTTACCACGCTCCACCTTCAACTATGTTTACCGGCTAACGTGAAGCAAAGGTCTATCTAAAGGTATATCAAACTTTATACGCGTCTAATATGAAAAAATTCGTTTATACCAAGAAATATAAAGAAAGTACACTACCAGTTAGAATTATGAATCCACCTGTTTTTCAATGATCATTTAAATTCTCTTAAATTTAATTACATCAAAAATTATAAAAGTTATTGATACTTTTACAAAACATTGCAGATTTGACGCTTTTATTTTCTAGAATACTTTCTTAAAAACTTCACAAACTGAATTCTTCCTGGGGTTATTTTAAACAGAATTTTCAGTTTTTAATTTACTTAAAAGAAAAAATGTAATCTTTGATGTAATTAAATTTAAAAGAACCTAAACAATCAACGAAAAATAGCTGAACTCACAATTCTGATGGGTAGTGTACACAGGGATTTATTTTTTATATTTCGATATAATTACCTGGGACTTTTCAGGCATTGAAACTGAGATGAGTGGCAAATTTTTTGAAGGAGCGGTAACAGCTAATGGGGGGAACCAAGGAGCTCCAGTGCACAAAGCAAGTACTCCTGGTGGATCCAAGGGTTTCGATCTATCGTCAGAACTTTGATCTATCCTCGCTCCTAACACAGACAGTAACTGTTCCAAGTGAGGCACTAGGTTTCCAAATATCAGCTAGAAATTTTTAAATAAAAAGATCAACATTAAAAAAAATTAATATTTTCTTAATCATGAATTTTTGAAGCATCTCTTGTATCCAAAATAATTGAGCCAGTTACCAAAGTTCTTTGAACTGCTTTCTTCACATTCGTATGGATAAATGGATAGAAGACATCTAAATCAAAAGGATCAATTTTCGAGACCACATTGTTGCAAACTAGTGTCGATTTTTCACCCAGGGTTTTATTTTCTCTTGGTACCATCAGCAAATTTATGTATTTAACATCAAAGAGGATTTGAATAGCTAATTTTTGTCTCAAATCTGTACTTGCGGATGTTTTCTCATAATAGTGGAAGGCTTCCAAAACAATCTCAACGATAATCTGATTCAGGATACTCCTAAAAATTAATAATAATTAGGAATATTTATCTAAGAAAGCATCATTGAAGTAGATATCAATATACTAACTTTGGAATACTGTGTGGCACAATCTTATTCAAGTCCTTACAAATCGCTGCAAGATACTGTTGCAAGCAGACCGAAGGTTGATAAGGAACAATAATTTCAGACTTTATCCTCTTTCCTTCTTCTGCCTCTTCTTCTATTGTAACTCTTTCCCATTCCAAGATCATCGAATGAACTCGCAATCCATTGATGGCTTCTTTCATCAAGTACCAGTCTCGATGCTTATTAAGTTTAATTTTGTACGTCTGAGCCCATATGGACCATACAAGGATGCTTTCTTCCTTCAAAACTTCGCACATCTCCTGCCACTTAACATTCGTGATAATCAGACCCGAAGTTTTTGATAGAGTGAAACACTTGTTTAAATTTGGACAGAGCAAGGTCAAAGCTTGTAAAAACCTCGCAGTGACTATAGAATTTATGTTTTGTTTTCCAAATTTCGGTTCAGCAATGACACAATCTTCCTTTACAAACTTTGTTAAGTTAGTAATCATAATTGCACTTATGTTTTGTAAGTCGTTTTGAATATCTTCCCGATCGCTGAATTTATTCAAGACTAAAGAAATGTTGATGTCAAGCAGATTGTCTTTGACTGGTGAGGCTCGCTCTATTTCGTATAAATATTGTTCGAGATCTGATAGAAGAACGTAGAGGCTTTGGTCAAAATCTTCACACAGCTTCACAACATTTGGTGAAAATCCTTTCGCTTTCATTAACAGTGATCTCTTGTGGTCCAGACTTACATTTTTCGAAAGGTTTTGGGGAATATCAGTCGGAGAATCTTTCCAAATGAACCACCGCAAATCATGTTCAGGGTATTCGAACTTCTCGTTAGAAACTTTAAGCAACATGTCTGAGACATTTGTTTTTAGGTTCGTTAAATTTTCTTTCCATTTGTCTGCGACGATATCTGGCGAAGCAAAAGATAGTCTATTAAAAATTGGTCAAGGACAATTGGAAAGAGTTCAAAATCAGAAATACCTTTCACCCTTTTCGTAAGAAGTGGCTGGAAAAATTCTAACCAAAAGTTTACACTGGGCAAAGCTAAGTCTTCCCAAATGGAGTTCCAGTTTTCAGGAACTTGAACAGCAAGTGCTTCTTCCCGAATGATGTGTATCCCCTTAACTGATGTCACGAGATAAAGTAATTTAGAAACCTCCAAAGACGTGAAACTTCTTGTCCATTCAAGCCACGATCTTAGAATCTTCTGCAGATCTTCCAGAGCAACAACAGAAAATTCAACTCTAGAAAAGGGCTTGTGGGTTTTTGTAACTGAAGGAAGATATTTTTGCAGTAAATCTTGATCCAAGTCCAATTGGGAAAGCATAACAGAAGCTTCCACTTGAATCGCTTCTTTAATGTGTTGCGAAATCAGTCCCTGATTTCCATTTGACTCTGTAGGGTTAACCATATGTAATTTGTAATTATTAGTTATAAATTTTGTATTTTATAAGGTGTGGCTGAAAGAGCTGGGATGTACTTACTGACAAAACAAGCATAGGTCAAGGCAACTGTTTCCATAAACATTTTTATACTCATTTTAATCCGATTTCTAGCACTATGGTGGTTTTCATCTGTGATTATAAAATTGATTGCCTGACTTCTTAGCGATATAAGTTTATTGAGTAGGTCCGTGGAAGATGCGTCTTCAAGTAATACTAATGATGCGAGGCAATTTCCGGCAGACTTTGCAAATAAAAAATGTTGCTCCTTAGTTATTAATTATTATATTAGCAATATTAAACGCGTGCTACAGCGAACGTGAAAAATTGTATGGGCAACTGGTTATATTAAAACACAAAAGAGATACAAAATTACATGATCTGAATTTGAAATTCAACAGTTTAAAAATATAAACATAAACAAAAAGTTTTAAGAAATTTTAAGGGTTTTAATGTTAAATAATCCTTAAAGATTTTACGAAATTTATTTTGATTTTAGAGATAATTATTTAACTGATAAGTTTTTTTCTTCAAAAAAATTAGTACCTCTTTAGAAAGTTCCAAAGATTGAAGAACATTGTTACATCCATTGAAGATGACAGTTTTAAATTGACTGATAATGCCCCATTGTTTGCCAACAATCGGATATTTATTTGTTAATTCGGAATTACCAACTTCAAACTTCAAACTATAGTTAATGTGTTGAGCTATTTTAAATAACTGAGTGGCTAGTAAAAAGTCTTTATTGTCAACTGCCGACCAGATGTGTTCTGGAATGTCCATCAAAATTTTTATCTGCATGACTACCGAATCGGATATATGTTGCGATTCTCTGTAAAGGATTTTTTCTTGAGAGAATTGTGTTTATATGGTTAGTGGTTACAATATTGTAGTAATTCAATATATGGCTGCAATATTGCATGCTGGTGTTTTAATTTTTTGAGTCAGGAAATTACCTTGTGAGAATTTGTTTATCAGATTCCATTTTGAAACCGATTAGGTATTTTTCTTGCAAGAATTGAAAAGTATCTTGTATACCCCCAATTCTTGAAACAACACATGCTGAAGTTTCCTTCATCTCAGCTATTGTGTCTGCCGCTTGAATTAAATCGCGGTACCTTTCGCTGAAAATGAAGATTTAATTAAATTTCTGGATTTTTAGCATGTATTCTAATAATAATAACATAGAAATGGTATTTTTTCATACCTCTGTAATTTTTTGCGATTTCACCAGCAATATTATACGAAATTTAAAGAATATATATTAAATGTGAAAGGAATTTATGTTTGTGGATGCAAACAATTTTAGATTATTATATAACATAGCTTGTTTATTATCTTCTTTAAATTTTGCTATAATAATATTTATTAATTAGACAAAACCATAATTCAAAAAATAAACATTACCCAACTAATGTCCTCAATTCAATTTTCTTCCTTTCACTCTCCTGCTGTATCTGTTTTTGAATCTGCTCGATTTCCCTGATTGTGTGGGCTTCGAAAAGCTTCTTCATGTCGAGTTCTAAAAAATTACCGGTAGTCATTTTCTTATTTAATTTCAACCACTATTTTTTTTGACAGATTGTGACATGTCAACTACTTCGTGTACATTTCTATATATGCTATTTGTAAGCGAAATTTTAGGTTAGTACAATAATTTCCTCAATTTTACCGATTTTACCAGATTGATTCTCTAATAAATTCAAAGATGGCGGCACTCTTCGGTTTTCACCTTTTACTCTCATCATGGTCACAAATCTTCCTCCAGCATCGAAAAGCATCTGAACCATTCAAAGATTTTCTCCAAATACAAATTAACAATTGATATTTATGTGCAATCGAATAAATATAGTTCATAGAATTTATTTGAAGAGATAATAATAATCGAAACTTTGGGAGTCCTCCAGGTAGACCTCCATTTTTAAATGCCACTTGTCGCGGGAAAAGTAAACATATATAACACACTCAGTCCTTTTTTTACAATAATCAAAAATTTTTAATAAATTTTGCACAAGAAAAAAAGTATTAACAGTTACGCTCAATTATATACTAATTTTATACATACATGATAACATTTTAAGATCAGAGTACTTCCTGATAAATGCATACCATGTGTTTAAAAAATTATTATAAATAATTGCTATAAAAATAATGTATTTAACTATATGATCATGCATATGTATCCAAAGTTATGTATATAAATACATCACTACCATATAATGCCCATAATTACTGTATAATATTCTATAATGTATTCTATAATATATACACATAATCATTGTAATGGAAAAGTTGTATAAAACAGTATTAATGATGTATATAAACTATAAACTGAATAAACAAAAATGAATGTGTATGCATGCATGTATATATTTAGTTTTCATGCCTATGATACAGAGGGCGTCAGTTTTGCCCAGTTTGGTCGTCGTCGAGCAAAAATGGCGGCCGCGTTAACTGTCGAACAAGAACAAGTAAGTAATAATTGGTAATTTTCAATTGTTTTTTTTTTTCACAACAAAACACAGCCGCATTAATATTCAGCAGGCTCTTATTTTTCAAAAAAAATTTTTCTGAGTATTGCAGTCTCTCTCCACACAACTTCTACAATATAAAAAACATACGTCGTCCCATCTTTCAATAAAAACTTGTCGGCTCCATAATTGACAACAAATTTTTGGTCTAGCGAAAAATTAATTTCATACCAGAAGTGTAGAAAATAGTCCCCACAATTTAAATAATTTTCTTACACTTATTCGGACGTAGATAAAGTCAAAAAATATATTGTAACTATAATCGATGTCATCCGGTCGCGTCTACAATTTTCATAAAAATTTATTTGTTGTAAAATTAAAAAGATACACAGTTCAAGCACAGGAAATTGCTTTTGTTTAAAATTGATCCAATATGAAGATGCATGGTTTAAAAAACCTTTTTTCTAATACAATCATGTTATTGTTGTGTAATGTAAATGTAATAGATCCTTATCTGTCTTCTTATCGCAATGATGTACTTTATTATTATTCTTGTATTGAACTGAAGAATCTTGTTTTTTAAAATATTTATTTAATGTTATGACGTTTAAAGAAACAAATATGCCGCCTCAAGACATATATTTTTTGTCGTGCTATATATTGAGTAAAAACTACCGGCGGTTCATATATCCTAAAGATTTTTGCGAACACATCAGTTCGCTTTTTGTTGCACCGAGAACCGCGAATAATGCACCTATATATAATATTTAAAAAAAAAGTAGCATTCTCTTTTACGTTTTGGAAGATGATCGATTAACATCTACATTTTCATGGCGTAAATGTATTGAATTCGTCCCTGACAGCATCCTAGACTGCACACTCTCGCTCCAAAGTACCAAGGGTGGGGTACCGGAAGCAAAGCCGACTCAAGCACTTTCAAACCCCGACTCAGCGCAAAAAGTGAAACTATTGTTTTGTGAAATATTGAGGGAACTGTTTTATATGTAAAATAAATTTTTATGTGCAACTAGCAGAAATTCACCCGGCGTTGCCCGGTCTTTTAAGAGATCTCAAATAAGGAATATTTTAAGAGATTTAAAAATTCTGTTAATTTTAAAAGATAATACAATGAAACAGTTATAAATTTAATTAATTTCCATACTTATATCGCGTTCAGCCTCGATCTTGCTTTTAATTTTTTTTTAATTTCATAAAACATGTTTTAGATGAAGAAATTATTCATCAGTTGAACAAATTTACAGGATCTACATTTTTATTACTTACTTTTTAAATTGCAAAAATTGCCTTTAAAATTCACGTGCAATTAAGCATCCTATAAATGGAAATAATGCGGAAATAAATTTACTTTTTCCTTCGTTGAATTAAACATTTTTTCACACGGCAAATAATAGAGCAAATATGAAATCTCCCTGTAAAATACTTATGTCAATATGTTCAAGGAAATGAACACGAATCTCGAATAAATTGTATATACAACACGTTCCTCGTAAAAATATAGCGAATAGGCAAGGGGAGGTTTGTCGAATAGAAACACAAAAATTACTTTACTTATACTTATACTTATACCGCTGGTGGGCGTCGGATACTCATGCTTGAATGACATCATAAATTTAACTGATTTGTTTCAGAAGTATATATATTATGTCTCAAAGTTTCGACATTTTAAATTTAATATTTAGAATCCTGAAATATAAATACAACTATTCGAAATGATGACACATGCGGTGGGATTGAAATTAATATATTAACAGATATTAATTACTTAATATATATTAAAGCTGTTTGCAATACGCATTCATCAACATTCCCGAATAAATTATTACTGCTCATAAATTCTCATTACCATTTTATGTAAATTTGATCTATAACTTTTTATCCAACGTGAATAAATAATATCTTATTGCGACCAGATTGGTTGCAGCAGAATTGCAGCAGAATTGGCTCAATATGAAATTTTTTATACAGTAGCTCCATAAGAAGCTAATAAAAAATTCAAACCATGCCACGTGAGAATACCTGGTTTTATTCAACAGGGAAATTGGCATCTGCATGAGGTCTATTGTTCTCTCAAATTGTGCAGATGATGTGACGACAATATATGTATCCTGTGTCCCATATCCCATTTTCGGTTTCAGAAAATTCATCCTGTATGCATAACGGGTGAACAGAGATTGACCCCATGTTGACCGCGGAATAGTCTTTTCCGTCCCCGAGCACAGACTCTACAATAGTTCGACTGTATTTCATCAGTAACATTCTGTAGCTCATAGCCATCTGATAAAAAGATATCTTCAATATAAGTATATTCCTGCATGCCCAAATACAAAACTGAAAGATGTCATCAAGTATTTAAAAATCAACAATAAATTCTGTAGTGAAAAAATATTCTTTGGCACATTAAAACTACCTACATTATAAACATTCTGAATTATCATTGAAAGTCTTACAATTTCTTAAATCTTTAAAAATGTATTGAAACCCTGCAAAAAATATTTAAATCCCTAATTAAGTTACTCGAAAAAGCTAATTTTTAATATCTCTTATCTTTTTTTTGAATTCTCTAAAATCTGTTAAATATCTTGAAATTTGTTGAAATGTTTTACTTCTTTTTTTATTATATCCAAACGATCTATTCACATCAAGAGATTCTAGTAAATAACGATTAACTGATGTGACCATCGAAAATCAGGGTGTTGGTGGGTGAGAATTATTATAGGTGATTCATATTTTACGACTAAACAAGAATAATTATGCAAATCTTATCTTTGAAACTCGTTCACCGCCGATTGTCAACCAGGTTGACTTTGCGGTTGAGTCGACCCTGACCGGAAATAAGTGAGAGAGAGGGAAGAGCCGGTAGACCGGAAGTAATATCGGCATCCGTGGCATGTGCCATTAAAACATCTTCGTTCTGTATGTTCTGTATAGTCGATCGGAAAGTCGATTCGAAAGTGTTGTGAGCAGAAACGTGTCATGTGCCGTGAAGAGTAACGCGTCTTTGGCGCAATATTGTAAAATATACATTTTCAAATTCACGCTTAATTATAATAAAGAAATAATTAAATAAAGATAAAAATAGAGTTTGTTAAAAAGTGAGACCAGAATTAATAATAAATGATTTAATTGAATGTGTTTAAAAAGTTTTTAAACCTAAAATTCTTCATTTAATTAAATAATATAATTTCTATATATAATTTACTTATTTCCGCGCGCGTGCTTTGGGGATCCTATAATATAAGAAATCTCTATTCGATATATATATATATATAATTCTCAATTTAGAGTGTCACGATCATTATTATTCATGTTATTGAGTTTTCTTGGGGTTAAAATTTTAAAATTTCCTATTTTTTGACCCATTACAATTTCTAAGGTTACTTTATTGAAATTGACGAAGTCGTTACTTTTATACTTTTGGCGGAGGCAAAAAAATAATAATAAAGAGGAAATACCATTTTATTTATATAAAATGCATCAAATTCATTTGATGTATATTTAATTTTATTACATTTCTTAAATATCCTTATATTTTTTAAAACATACGTGAAAACATACAAAAAGAAACAATTTATAAATATTTAAAAATAATAATCTTAATTATTTTTGTAATTTAGATCAAACTTATACAGTATTATATGTTAAAGTCTAAAATATGTTAAATTATATAAAAATATTGATAATTAATTAAAAGCTATTAAAATGAAATAATTTATACAATAATAGCAAAATTAAAAAAGTTTTATCACCTTTATTAATGTTAAGTATAATAGCTAAAGTTTTTATTTAAAATAAATATTAAACCAAAGTTAAGTTGAACAACATAAAAGGAATCTTTAAAAATGTTAAGATATTTCTTTATAAATATTACCTTTTTGTGTGCCTACTTTTAATTTATTGAAAATTAAAAAAAACAATTTTTTAATTAAATATTTTTACATCAATTTCAATAAATTAAAGTAATTAATATACATTTTTTAGATTAAAATTCATTATATCTATATTAATACGTATTTAATTATTTTACACTTTTTCATTACGTATCCTTGAATTTAAAAAAAAAAAGAAAAAAGAAAATTGAAAAATTGTCATCATGTTAAACTAAATCATGATAATATAAAGCTAAGAAGAATTATAATATTTTATAAACTTTTAAAAATTTTAATGTAATTTATAACTACGAAAAAATTATTTGAATGATTAAAAATATTTATAATCTATAGAAAAAT
This sequence comes from Synergus laeviventris, assembly GCA_032275145.1. Lineage (NCBI taxonomy): Eukaryota > Metazoa > Arthropoda > Insecta > Hymenoptera > Cynipidae > Synergus > Synergus laeviventris. Next base: position 2,736,441 of record JAUESI010000008.1, on the reverse strand, counting down.
ATTAAAATTTTTTTGGAAAATTTTCAAAAAATATTTTAATTGATTTAATTTTTTATAATGTCTTTAATATTTTAAGATAAATACAAATTTTTTATATGTTGAAATCTATATAAATGTTCAAAATGTTTAAAAAGGGTTGATATTCACTAAAATCAGTTAAATGTTTTGGATATAAACTTTCAAAATATTTAAATTATATTACATTACATAAATTCATTGAATTTTTTTTGGAAATATTTAACAATATTAATAAGTATACACAAAAGTTGACTCTTTAAAATATTGAAGAGGTATAATTTTCTGTAAATGAAAGTGATTGATCATAAGACATTTGATTTTATTTTGATTAATTTATATTAATTGGTACATATATAACAGATATTAATATATTTAATGCATTTTAAATTTTAATTAAAAAATATTTTTAATTATATATTGTCTTTAGAAAAAACTGAATATCTTTTTAATCTGTTGACTTAAATTAAAATATTAAGAAAACGAAAACTGAATTATAAGAGTTTTAGAATTTCAGTAAAACATATAATAATAATTCAGTATACATTTTTTTTTCAAGATAAATATTGTGTAATTTTATAATAATTAATTTTATAACTTTTAATATATATATAGAAAATATTTTTTAAATTGGTTTAAG
>JAUESI010000008.1:2678236-2735686 GCA_032275145.1 Synergus laeviventris | reverse complement strand
GTTTAAGGTTTTTTAAATTTTATTCATGATACAAATTTAAACAAAATTAATTTATGAATATAGGAGAATAATGGGGAAGATAATAAGATAATAATAAGTAAAATAAGATAAGTAGAAATAAAAAAATTATAATCCTCAGATTTTTTATAGACCTAAAGAGGAATTATTATCAATTTGAACAAACAAAAAAAAAAGGAAAAGACGTAAAGGTGCGCGCCTTGGCGCGTGCAAGACATCTAATACCTATAATAAGACTTGGATTTGAATTTTTAAATCGCACGAACTGAATAGATTTTGAAATCAAAATGGACCATACCGTGTGTTGTGTGTGCAAATATTTGCAACAAGTTAACAAAAAAGTGGTAAAAGTGACACGAAGTCTATGCATAAAATATTGCAATGTGAGTCAATCATTTAAGACTTTCACACATGAACAATGTCAAGATAACTGAGTCACCTGAAAGAAATGCTGATGATTGAATTGTCTTTACAACTGTTCGAAAACTGATGACCAATCACATAGAAAAATTTAATAAAATTTAAGATTTTTAAACATAGTGACCCGTACACCTGCAATTTTTTAATTTTATTAGAAAAGATAATATTTTTAATAAAATTTGGTAATAAATTGCTGGACATTATAATATTATAAAATGGAGAATTTCATCACGTTAAAATGATATGAAAGATATATTTACGAGGGGAAATGGGGAAATTGAAGTAATTAAACTGATGCATGCGAGAATCTGAAAAAACTTTAATTACCACTTTAAAAGAAACATGAGAATTAAAATTACTCGTCTAAAGCAATTTATATTAAAGTTATAATATCTCTATAATGTCCTAATATCTTTGCTTATATCCGTGAAGTTAATGAATCTTTAAAAAAAATTTTTTTATTTTTCGGGAAAATCCCATTAATTTGAGTTTTTCTAAGCTTGGAAGTTTTTTAATTTAATTTTTTTGGACACCTCTCTCCCCTATAACCTTAATTACATGGACGATTTTGATGTTATTTTTTGCAGGCAACAAAAGAATTCATAGAGGCAGTTAACAAATGTCGGGCTGGTCGACGAGCAGGTCCAGTGTCATGGAGTACAGCCGTCAAGTTCCTAGCTGCTCGAAAATTTGAAGTTGTAAGAGCTTTAGCTCTTTATGAGCAACATGAAGCTACTAGAAAAAGGGAAGGTCTAGCCCTCCTGCAACCTACTCAAGAACCACTTTTAAGTGAACTTCGCACAGGAAAATTTACAGTTTTGGTATGTAACTGCACTCTCAAGACTTGAAATGAGCAAGTTTTGTTATATGTTCTTAGAAAATAGAGAAAACATTACTGTTTGCTTGTCTGCTTTAGCCTTCCAGAGATGCGACTGGAGCAGCCATAGCTATTTTTACAGCACATTTACATCTTCCTCAAAATACCACACATCAGACTACTTTACAGGTGCGCAGACTAGATAGTGCATTGGCTAATTGTTCTTTTTTATTAATCTTTTGTTGCGCATGTTCAAGTGTTAGACAACATAAGTAAATCTAATTTATTTATTTAATCGGATTCCAGGGAGTCGTATATCAATTAGATGCTGCCCTGGAGAGTATAGAGACTCAGAGACAAGGGTTGGTCTTCATTTACGACATGTCTGATAGTAAATACCAAAATTTTGACTACGATTTGTCTCAGAAGATTCTCACGCTTTTGAAGGTAGGTTAAAGTACTACTGATTTCGAGATCTGTAAAACCTCTAAATGTATATTTGATATAGAACAGTTTGTTATCAAATGAAAACAGCAACTTGAGATTTAAAAAAAACCTTTTAAAATTCTCGAACTATTGAAGTTTTTAAACTTTAAGTATGAATTTATTTTGAATTAATTTCTTTCATCTTGGAAACTTTTAATTAATAATCTTTCGATTAATGGTCAGGATTACAGGGATTATATCAATAGAGATCCGGATTCAAATCCCGTTTCAGGTAGATAACAGATCGGCTGAAAAGTTCGTAGGCTGACACATTGATGGAGTTACTAAAATTAAATCCATATGATTTACAGTTAGTACCAACCTTCAAATGATACGTGTAAAAATTTGACAGCTTTCGGACAATTTGATTCGTGAGATATAGCATTGTGAGTGATGCAACTTTTGTTATTGTGAAAAAAATGGATAAAAAGGAATTTCATGTGTTAATAAAGCAATCCGTTTTGTTGAAAAAAAAATACTGTTGAAGCCAAGGCTTGGCTTGATAAAAATTATTCGGACTCTGCACCAGGGAAATCAACCGTTGAGAAGTGGTTTGCTAAATTTAAACGACGCGAAATGAACGTCGAGACGATGCACGCATTGGACATCCGAACAAGGATGTTACCGACGAAAACATCAAAAAAGTCTACAAAATAATTTTGAATGATCGTAAAGTGAAGTTGATCGAGATATCTGAGACTCTAAATGATATCAAAGGAACTTGTTGGACATATAGTGCATGCATATTTGGACATGCGAAAGCTGTGTGCAAAGTGGGTGTCGCGCGAGCTCACAATCGATCAAAAGCAACAAGCAACAACGTGTTGATGATTCGGAGCAATGTTTAGTGATAGTCAAATGTAATAAAGACAAATTTTTAGACGATATGTAACAATAGATCAAACATGGCTCGATCACTACACTCCAGACTCCAGAGTCCAATCGACAGTCAGCCGATTGGACTGCATGCGATGAACAAAATCAAAAACGTGGAAAGACGCAACAGTCGGCTGGCAAGGTTATGGCATCAGTATTCTGGGATCTGCATTAGAGTGGCCCAAAAATTTACATTTTATAATTTTCAATGGGCGACTTCACCAAATTGTTCTTTCCAAGAAAAAAAAATCATTTTCAATACTCATTGTCAGTCAAAGCTATTTAATTTTTATTTTAATGATAAGACTAAAGGTAGAGAGACTTTAGAGTTGCATTAAGGTTCATTCCGAATAGTGAATTTAAAGCCTTTATAAGTTTATTACTGCAGCATTCAACCCTGTAACTTATCCTGATTACAGGTGATGCACAAGTGCCGAAGCTCGAAAGGAAGGTTAAGTTTATTGCGGATATCATAAATTTTTCACCGGGAAACTTTAAGGTCCCTTTTAAAAGAAAATTTCTCATTTTTACTCAACTTTTCTTATTGTTTTTATATGTAAATTAAATATTTATTATATTGTTATTTCTATAGATCAGTTTATCAATATTCTCAAGTATATTTTTTGAAATTTTCAAGTAAATAAGGGTATTTAAGGCACGCTAAGAGTCTCCAACTATTACGATTTTGTGCAATTTTTGATACGCCTAAAATTTTCGTTTAAACTTTTTAGGGCATACAAATTGAATTAAATGAATCTTCACTGATTTTCACTGAATTATAATTTCTGGTCTAAAAACGTACACATTTTACGTGCTAAAAAGTCCATAAGACTTTTTTAAATAAAAAAATAGATATATTTTTTTTTCTTGTAATTTGGTAAAGTCGCCCATTGAAAATTACAAAATTTTAATTTTTGGGCCACTCTAATCTGCATGGTATAATATTCATTGGTTACCTCGAAAATAAGGTTCAGACCATCAACAGCGATTATTACATAGCGTTCTTGGAGCGTTTAAAGGATGAAATCACGAAAAAACGGCCCCACTTGAAGAAGAAAAAAGTGTTGTTTCATCAAGACAATGTACCGTGTCACAAATCAATGAAAACAATGGCAAAATTGCATGCATTAGGCTACGAATTGCTTCCCCATTCACCGTATTCTCCAAATCTGGCCTCGAGTGACATTTTCCTGTTTGCAGACCTCAAAATAATGCTCGCTGAAAAAAAATTTATCACTAATGAAATCGGAAAATTTTATAACCGCTATAATCGTTGTATCGCCCTCGAAGGTACACTGAAAAAACTCGATTGTGACAATAACTGTTATTGTTACAATAACTGTCGAACTGTTATTCTTTTCCTTTTTTATATTTTTTTAGTTTTTTCATTCAAAATATTTAATGTTATTATATTTATATGTATTAGTTATCTGACCACTACCGTACCGGCATTTTTTTTCTGCATTGCCACTTGTCAAATTAAAGAAAATGTACTCAGGTAAGTTTATCTGGTCCTAAATTTTGATAATGACTAACAATATTTCTTTTTATAAATGTAAATATTTAGGACTAGTCAAACGTACCTTAGTGCATTTAATTAAATTAAACAAATTTTCAACTCGGTACATTGATAAGTGTTGATGCTCCGGGTTCAAATCTGGGCTGAGGTAGATATATTTTTTTGTTTTTTTAGTTACGCAATCTTGATATAATACGAATATACATGATATATCCTATGATAACAAAAATCTGAACATCATTAGTTAATTTGGAATCAAGTATGTTAATGGGTAGACAATCTTTTACATCTTGGCAGTCTATCTATGTATGAGCTCTAAAAAAATGAGATTTAAAGAATCAACATGTATACAGGGGCGGCGTGGTCATGCTGAGCCCGACTGGGTACGTAACTAAAAAGTCGGGAGGGGGGATTTTGAAAAATACTGTAATGGCCAGAATGTCTCAAATTTCGAGTGATAGGTATACTACCCTCCTTACCCACATAATTCGCCGGCCCTGCATGTATATGGACTTTATAACGTTCAAACTAATCATCATATATATATATATAATATTATGCATCCTAAACGAAACCCTTTCACGACATTGGACATAATTCATTTGCTCATAAGGTCATTCGTTGTGCTTACGCTTAAGTACACGACATTGAACCATAAAGCTACTATAGTAAGTAGATGTAACTTACTGTAAAGTGAGCATCCAATGACCCAAAAAAGTGAATACCTTCAAGTTAACAAATTTATTTTAATAATTACTCTATTTAAACAAGTTACTCAATATATATTTGTAAATAGAAATGAACAATTTATGTATTGAAACTCCATAACAAGCACGTTACACATTTGATTTTATAAAAAACAGTATCAGAGTCTTTTATGAATATTTCTAATACTACCAAGGGCCGTAATGTTTTTTATATTTCTTATGCACTTTGTAAAAAGTATTTAATTCAACTTAATAAATTTAGAATGCAATTATCACAAATTAAAATATTTAAAGTGAATAAAAAATTTGAAGTTAAAGCAATTAGTGTTCAAGGCCATGCTTCAATTAATAAACAAAACAATACATTTTATGTAATTCAATATAAGTCTTGAAAATGTTCATACATATAGAGTCAATACATGCGCGTTCTTAATAAATATACGTTTCATAGTTTAACTATATTTCCGGTACTCGAGATTGTCAACATGAAAATGGCGATGTAATCAAGCCACTTGGTGTAACTTTATGTGAATTTGTATGATGAATTTCCTGAACGCTTTTTGAATATTATAATTGAAGTTATAATACCAAGAAGTGAAATTACTCGCTATTTATATGTAGAACAATGCTTTCTATTGTAACAGTAATAAACTTTCATTCTTCACTCTTCATTGACAATGATTTAAACTGCATTTTAAATTCTACATTCAACAACTGCTAACAGCTTGTTTTCTCTAATTTAATGATACTTGTTAGAATTTCATGCTTAAATTATTTCGAGTTCTTTTAAAATTCTTTGAAATTCCTTTAAAACTCGTTAAGGGAGATGGACTTAGGACGAAAAATTTACACTTTTTTCCAACTTCGCAATTTTGCCGACCAAATGCACATGAATTCCATTCCACCTCATTTGATGAGAAAATCGGAAAAAGATGAGTTTTTTTTATAAAAAAAGGTGAAAGTATTTTTAATATTTTAAATATTAAAAAGGGTGACAGAAAATCAAATCGGGGGGTGTAAGGGAGACAGACAGACAACCTACCTGTTTATTTAGAAAATCCTCTTGTATTCCAGAGACCGAAACTAACGTTACACTCGCGGTCTTTCCATCTATTATTGTATGATCACGAGGGTGTTTATTTTTCACTTTATGTCACTCAAACAACATGATAAATCGTGAAAATTGCGAAAAAAACATAACAGGAACACAAGGGCTCGTGAGGATATTATGGACTGTATGTTGTCTACTATAACGTGGTCTCTGGAATACAAGAGAATTTTCTAAAACTGGTAGGTTATCTCTCTATTGAAAATATCCTCATGGATTTCCACGTGGATTTAGTAACGTAGATTTAGTAACGTGAATATCAGTTTCAACTTAGAATATTTCTCTGACCTTCATTCAATTCTCGTGGATCTCCACATGGAAATAGACAGGCATTTCCACGTGGATATTTCCACATGGATATCAGCTTGAACTTAGAATATTTTTATCTGACCATCATTCAATCTTCGTGGATTTCCACACGGAAATAGGCATTTTCCACGTGGATTTTCACGCGGATATCAGCTTCGAATTTTTTATATGACAAATTTTGATTAGATCATTTTTTTGGGGAAAACGCACGATTTTTTTTTAATCGAGAAAATGTTGCTAAAAATAAAAAGCTCTAGTTGCCGGCCGAGCAATGCAAAATACGAAAAAACGTTTAGAAGTAAAATTTTTCCTCTCAAAAAAATCTACAAATTCGAATTTCCGAATTTTTTAATAAACGGGTGTAAGGGATTTAATTTTCTGTCACCCTTTTTGATATTTAAAATATCAATTAAGGTTGAATGGAATTCATGTGCGTTTGCACGGGAAAATAGCGAAGTTACACATAATGTCTGCAAAGTCCATCATCCTTAAAATCAGTTGGCAGCTCTGATCTCGATTCTAAAGTACAGGCGGCGAATACAGATCTAACCACCAATAGGTGAAGAGATTATGTTGCTTCAGACTTCGAGATTGTGATAGTGAGAATCTATTTTTGATATAATAGCTACCTCTTTTTTGTGATAGAAATATCAAAAACATATTTTTATTCGAAATTCTGATTTATAATGTAAAACAAAATGTTAGACCTAAATTCTTTGAAGTCTTAAGAATATTTCTCTTTTGCTTCGAGTAAGTTGGAAATGATATTAAATTTTCCATTTTAATTCCACCCTCTTGAGTTCATATAGTTTTATGTGAAAATTGCTCTTTCTTCCAGCTCCTTTTATTTTCCCTCCGATTAACCTCTCCTGCCTTTTGTTTCTTCTGTTTTCTCATCCGTATGCAAAGAAATAGGTCACAATGCTTCATTCTGGCACTTTTAATAGAAAAATTCAGGTCAAAAAAGCTTTCACAGCATTGAATAGTAAAAAATTGAATTGAATCAAATGAAAATAATCTTAAAATTCGTATTAATCAATATTTTAAATATGATTTGGATAATTGAAACTAAATTAAGCTGTTACTAGGCAGGCATCTTTTTGTGTTAATGGAAAAAATTATTTTTTTAATGTTTTCACCGAGCAAAAGAATGATAAACAAAGAACAGATATTACGTGAATCTTTGTCCATTGCTCTAGTTTTTGGAGAGAGCACAATGGATAAGTATGAAGAAAAATAGACAAAATCTTGGAAATGACCTATATAAATAAAAACTAAGATATCGCGCTCTCGAGTTGTATATATTTTAATATTTTAGTGATGATAGGACTTTTATTTGTTCTACTGACTCTAAAAACTGTTGATCTGTTATAAATTTTCACGGTGAAAAGTAGAATAGTTAATATTGATTAAATATGGAGGCTTTTTTAAACTGGTAATATATGTATACTTAAAACGATTAATTATTCATTGAATTATTGAAAGTGTAAGCTTCTTTACCGGAAGTCTAACATTTAAAAACACGTCTTACTTTCATATTGAAGATTCAGTGTAATACTTGAATAAAGATAATAACGAGCAAACTTTGAGTAAAAAGAAGAAACTTGGACATTTTTTTAACAAGCCTCTAGTATATCTTTCACTCTTGAGATACACTTCAAAAGAGTAATCAAAACAAACCTTTTTCTCCAACGTTTTTTCTAAAAACATAGCATGAAGAGAAACTACTATTAATTAGTATAATTTAACAAATTCAGATTAAAAGCTGAGAGCAGTATCTATAAACATATATGTTGACGCTTTACCCTGCAGGACTAACGCTGTGACGTGAAAGGACATCACAGAGCGTTCTAACAGGGGTTGGTGGCGTCACGAGGTCACCCTACGAGCCAAAGAAATTCGCACAGGGGATGCGAAGCGGTAATAAAATGAGATCGTTGGTTGCGCATGTGCGGAAACATAGGATATCGTCGACGCTTGCATTCAGTGATCATCGGGAGCTCTTTACGGCACGTTGTGTTTTATGTTAAAGCCACCAAGACTCTATCTCTTTTTTCGCTCGTCTCTATTTTTTTTTCTTATATTTATAAGAATAAATATACGAGCTCCTGCTCAAATACTTTTGCCGCCGATCAACCTCGTTCATGTCAAGAACAGCCGTCGGGAAATTTCTCCTCGCGGTCCTCCCCTTCTTTACACCCCTAGAAGCAGTACACGCTAATACTAATCGCGTTCTATCGATTTGCTGACTGACTAGCCTGAGTCGTGTGTTTTGATATTTTACCAACTGGAATCTCGTCCTTCATAAAACTATTTCCTTTCTCAATTTGTACATTTTTTTAAATCAGTGTTTCCACTTGTGAGTGATACTACTCTGTTGCTTTGTGTTCGTCGGTGGTGCCGTTCCCGCTATAGAGCACTTTTACCCCTGTCTTTCTCAACATGGAAAAAAATATCTTGGACTTTGGGAATTATTCAAGAGAAATGGGAAAAGTGCTGATGTCAAATAGCTCAATGAAGTACGTGTAAATAGAGAATTTTCTATTGGGCATTTGATCTTTGAAACTTGGCCTTTCGATATACGACCTTGCGTCTGAGTCTACACTTGAATGTTGTTTTTTCCCTCTCATTCTCTCTCTCTCTCTCTCTCTCGTTCCCCTCCACATTTTCTGTGTATATTTTTTTTTTCTTGAGGATATAGAGCCGCGTAAGTCGCAGAAAAACCTACGCTTTGGAAAAAAAACCTCATCGCCCACGCGCTAATTATTTTTTCAATGAACGCGTGGACCGTGCCTTATAGCTGATGACTAGCATTGTACGCGGTAATTGTATATATCGTTCTATTATTGCCACGTCTTCCGAAAGGTCATGCCGTCATGAGCTATATACCGCTCTTGGAAAGATGTATCACGTTCACGTGTCCGCACAAAATATATATCACGCCGCACTGAAAATTACGAATCTTCTGTGATCTACATAACCGCGATTATGTAATATTGCAATTGCAGTGAGATGTGGAAATACAGTGGTTTCACGTAAATATTCGGTTGGTTTCAACTGAATGCTTCACTGCATATTGTGCTTGCAAATCCATATACATTCACTTGTGCAGTATTGTATTTATCATGATTATGGAGAAAATTTATGTATACCTTATTTTTAGAGTGTTTGAAAGTATTTCATTACTTCCTTTAACAGTAACTCCCAAATAAACTTGACAAAATACACTCTCAATTTGAATTAGTTAAATCTTAATAATTAATAGTAGTTTAAGTTACGAATAAAATTACTACCAAAGACGAATTGAATGAATTGGTAACTTGTTAGTAAATGAATTAATAAAACACTATTACTAAAGTAAATATAAAATAACTACTAAAGAAATTAGTTAAACATATAGTATCATATTTTTTTCGAAGATGCATCAAAATGCAACACGCAGTTGACGAAACTGTATTAAAACGGTACACTGAAATCATTTAATATATATATATATATATATATATATATATCAGTTTTAAACTATTGGCAGCATTTTGACACCCCTTCGGATAAACAAATCATACTTTAGAATTTAATATATGTACTGTACCTGCTGTACTCTTTCAAGCTGCATTTAATCTCAAAATAATTATACCACACATTGCATCCTTAAATCTCATAAATGGATTTCTTTTTTTAATTTTTTACTTTAAATATAAACGTAAGCTTTTTTTGGTCGATTTTTTAGTTCAATATTTTTTAGTATTTTACTTGTTTTAACGGTATATAAATTAAAAATGCTTCACATCGTTTACAAGAGAAATCTTACTATATATGTACGCAAAGAAAATAGTGCTAGGTCCACTTTGACCGCTTTGCATTTTTGGCTTCGGAGCCAAAAACTACTCTACGTATATTAGATTCTGCTATGAAATAATGAAGTTTCAAATTTTCTCTTTCTGCTTTTAAGAAATGAAATATTTTGGCGAAAAAAAAAGAGTTTTTATCATAACTCTTTGTAATGATTTGAGTAATTACAATTTTAAAGGCTTTTTAAATACTGTGTAAAACTAAATAAATACAGAAATATTTTTTCCCTGCTCTTATGAATGAATGAATTAATCAAGATATTAATTTTAAAAATTTTATCTTACAAGTAACCATATGCTTTCATTGTCTTAAAAACCTTTGTAATTAGATCTTTTTTATACAGAAAAGAAATCATTTTTGAACAATAGCTAGAGTATTCTGATATTGTAACGTTAAGCGATTACGTAATTGATATAAGATTTCTCTTCCATTTAAATAAGCTTTTGTTATCATACTCTTCTATTTAATATTATAAAATTCAAACTTGAAATATTTTCAGAGAATAGAACCATAGCCAAAAATAGTAAAAAAAATCAACGAGATTTGATAATTGTGATTACATGTTAGCTGCTATTTAATACCTTTTTAATTCTTATTGCGCATTGTTTCCAAGAATATCGTTAAGGAGAGTGAAAGATTTATTACATAAATTAAAACTGAATTGTTCAATATTCCATTAAAACATAATCTATTTTAATTATCCACACTCTTATTTTACCATTCAAAATGATGAAATGGAGAGAAATAATTTATAAAAAACATATTAAAAAGCCTTTTTATCGCTGTTTTTTTTTCATTTATACCAGGTAGTCGTAAAACTGGAAACATCTTTTATTGGAAATAAGCTATAAAATATAAATTCTGAAAAAAACTCTAGGAAATGAAAATCTGTGTGCCATTTTCTTTGATAGTAAATAAAATGATCAATAATCTGTTCTTGAAAAAATGAAATTAAAAAGGAGTACATTTTTAATTATTTACTATTGTCTCTTGAATTATGTAACCAAAATACTAACAATAAGGTATTTTTAACATCGAACCTGTGACGAGTGTTTGCACAATTTACTAACAATTTCAATGACATCTGACAATTATATCAGTGATTAAGAAATTATATAAGCAAGCGAAATATTAGATGAATAATATATTAAAAAAGAGAGACAAATCTAAAAATATAGAATAAATGAAACAAGCCATTAAAATTATCAGTCAGTGGAGTGCACTTTGCAAACTGTATAGGTATTCTTCACTTTGTCAGAGCTAAAATTATATAGCATTATAACATTTTCTTCGACCCTATAACCTTTACAGATATAGCCATTTAACCTTTGTATCTAATTTCCACAAATTAGTTTTACCGCTCATCTATTTCAGCTTTAAGTTAAATTGAACTCGATAATAAAAGCAACTGAATGATGATCCATCATCTTCTTAATTAAAATTAAACTTGGGAGAAAGGAAATTTTCTTTATTGAATATTTATACTTTATTTCCTTTCCATCATTTTGTGTTGGATAAAATAAAAGATAATTTAAATAGTAATTTTTTAATTGAATAAGTTTATACAAAAGTACTTTATCCATGTATTCAATTTCCAATATCTGCAAATTTAATCCTTCAGTTTTATTTTCTACTAGCAGAAATTTATTCAACGTTGCTCAGTATTTTAACAAATTTAATGATATTTTTAAGTATTTGAAAGAATTCAAAGGAATTTTGAGTGATAACGATTAAATGTGGTAGCATCAAGTTATTAAGAACTGTGTTAGAATATGGTATAAATTAACATATTATCTTGATCTGAATTACCATGTCTTTTTCATAACATCCAAAAATCTAAAATATAACTTGTATAAAAGAAGGGATGAATCAGGATCTTGAGTAAAAATATAATATGAAAGAAAAAATTGTAATAAGTAAATTTTTTATTTTTCAGGGTGGTTATCCAGCGAAATTGAAGAAAGTGCTTATTGTCACGGCTCCTTTGTGGTTCAAGGCACCATTCAAAATTCTGCGATTGTTTGTTCGAGAAAAATTGCGGGACAGAGTATTTACCGTATCCATTCCTCAATTAACGCTCCATATTCCACGAGAATCTTTACCACGTCGTTTAGGTGGTACCTTAGAAATTCAGCATGAAGCATGGCTACTCCACTGTCTTAAATCTATGACGAATCGAGGAGGGGGTGAGCTTTGCGAGGTCAGTATTCAAGTTTCTAATTTTCTTATGTATAACCAGGGTTGCTAATATGCACTACCTAAAAAACTCAAGAAAGTCATGAAATTTTCTTTTCTAGCAATCTTGTAACCTATTAATTACCTAATCTAAGTTTAATAATGCATTATTTTACAAGCCTTTAAGCGTACATTTGAAAATACTATAATAAATTATAAGTCGCTTGAAATCGAAACGTATCGTAACTCTTGCAAAAGGTACTGAGTATACTACGGATGATCTGGATGTAAATTTAAAAGCTTTCAAGTTCGAATGGTTTTCCAGATGCAGACTTTTCAATGTTTCAATCCCTTTAAACTCCTATTTTTAAGACCCTGGAATCCGATCAATCGAATTTCAATTAATTTCAAAATCGAATCCTTTGAAACGATTTTATAACGCAGATTTAAATTGATTTTAGGTGATTTTTAAGGAGTTTAAATAAAATCAAAATAGTTTCAAGATTTTCAAGTAATTTCTAAATATTTTTAGGTTTATCAAGGGACTTGAAGTGAGATTTAAACAATTTTCTTTTAAATCTTTTGAAATCCCTTTAATCCCTGTAATTAAATTATCTAAAATCTCCAAAAAATCTCTTGCAACCTTCTGAATTCTTTAAAATATTTCAAAATTTGAAACTAAAATCAAATTATTTGAAAATTAAAATATTTGAACACAAGATTTTTTGAATGAAATGCTTGCATAATTCGAATCCAGAAGTTAATTCAACTATTTTGAATTGTGTTTCAGGTTACCCCAAGAGCGGGTACTCCTCTTTCTCCGACGACTAAAAACCACGCTCTACATCAAAGTCCAAATGGAACGTCTATCAGCAATCCAACTAGTCCTATGGCGGATAAAAACAAAATCAAAAATGGTATGGCCAATATTGGAGACATTGAAGTTACAAATGGCGACGCGTGGAGCGGAAATGATGAAGCTCCATCTCCGGTCCAGCCTCCGTCCTCTGCCAGTTCAGGCTTTAGCGACGACGATAGTCTTCATGGCGATCTTGGCCTCCAGGCAGTCAGCATGGAGCAGCTCGTCGAGACGATACATTCAAGAGGTCGTGCTGGACTCGTAGCAGAGTATGCCGAAATCAGGCTAAGACCGCCGGACGGTTCCTTTAACAATGCTAAGTATGTTCCTCAGCCTTCAAAGTCGTCACATGCATTGAAATTTGAAATAATCTTCTCTCAATCTTAATTAGTTTAATCTTACTTATTAATGGTACTTTTTTACTAGTTCAAATAGTGCGAAGTTGTTTAGTCTAAATTAATAAAAAATTACTAATTCAATTAGTAATAAGAATGAACTAAATTTGTTCACTCGATACTATATTAATTAATAAAGGAAATAGTAAATATCTGCTAAAGAAATTAGTTAAACTTTCGCTGGTTACAAATCTAAACTATAATTAAATTATGAAATCTCTTTATACATGAAGAATTTAGACATACCAAGTCTAAAAGTTGAGTAATTAAATGTTTTCGATTATTGAATTAGACTAGTTTTTAATAATCTACTTTATTAATTCCTTAAAATTTCACGAAAATATAATCATTTATAAAAGCTATATAATATGACAAAAATAACATAGTTATTTGTATAAAAGGTTTAACATTATTGATGTACTAATTCATTTTTGCCATAGGTGACTTGCTATTTCATTTAGTAGAAAGTGGAGAAAGTACTAATTCAGTAGTAAAATATAAGGCTATTAATTCAATTATTCAAATTCTTGCTAATTCAGATTGAGAAAGATGGCACGTTAATTAGAATACAATTTATACTCAAGCTACAATTTTCTTGTGTTTCAGGCTAAGACCAAACCAAGTAAAGAATAGGTACACAGACGTGTTATGTTATGATCATAGCAGAGTTTGTCTTTCACAAATAGATGGTGATCCCACTTCTGACTATATAAATGCAAACTTTGTCGATGGGTACAAGCAAAAAAACGCGTTCATTAGCACTCAGGGTCCACTTCCAAAAACCTGTGGTGATTTCTGGAGAATGATCTGGGAGCAACAGACACTCGTCATCGTTATGACGACTAGGTAATTACATTAATTGCAAGAAATGAACTTGAGGGTCTCTACCAATAAAATAGATCCCTAACATGGAATCTTCGGTACCGAAGATAAATATTTTTATTGATTTTTTCTTTTTAATGTAGGGTGGTTGAAAGAGGGCGTACTAAGTGCGCACAATACTGGAGTCAGGAACCAGGAAAGGACTACACAATCGGTAGTTTCACTGTAACTACTCTGGAAGTAGAAACCAATCCAGATTATACAATATCAAAACTCCTACTCGCCAATAACAAGGTGCTTATCGCTTTTTTATAAATTATTTCTTTTTAAGTCAGAACTTGGAACACCTTTAATAAATGTACACTTGAATAATTTTCTAATTTAAATGTATTGGTTCATCTATAGACTGAAGAGACAAGAGAAGTTTGTCACATGTTATACACTGCTTGGCCAGACTATGGAGTACCTCAGTCGGCAAGAGCTTTATTACAGTTCCTCTCGTTAGTACGTCAACAACAAAATACACTTTTGACCAGCAGGGGTGATACTTGGGCTGGACATCCCCGTGGCCCGCCTATAGTTGTACATTGTAGTGCCGGCATTGGCAGGACAGGTAATTTCTGCTAATTATATCTTATTCTTTCATAAAAAGGAAGTAACAATTATTGCACAAATAGTTTCTCGCAATCTCGAAAGTTAAAGCCAAATTCTCCCTTCACCTATTGATTGAATGTGTATTCATCTTAAATTCAAGATATTTTAAATGATTTTAAGGACTCTTTTATAAATAGATTATTATATATACGATTATATAGATGATGATATTTATTGCAATTATTTCCAGGGACATTTTGTACTTTAGATATTTGCATATCTCGACTGGAAGATACTGGTACTGTAGATATTCGAGGGACAGTTGAAAGAATTAGAGCACAAAGGGCTTACAGTATTCAAATGCCAGACCAATATGTCTTCTGTCATCGAGCCCTGGCAGAATATGCGCTTTCCAGAGGGATGCTGAGTTCCCAGCATCTTGCCATGTTACCACCTACCATCGAGGAGGATTCCGACTAGGTTAATTTTATTAGAAACACATTAGATTGATATACTTATAAATATTAGGTATATTCTTGCATTTCCCTTCCATTGTCAGGTTTACGCCAAATCATCAGAAGATATTCTTTAACATTATTATCGTCATCGCCATCATGCATTGCTTTTCAATGTTTTTCATTCTTTACTCTTAAGTCGGCCTGCTAGCTAGGAAAAAAAATCCCGTTAAGAATAACTCACGTAATTAACGTTTGTTCTGAGATCTGAAACTTGTTCTCGAACCTTTAAATGCAAATTCAATCAAAATGAACTAAAAAATCTAACAAGTGTCTTAATCCACTTCATGTGAATCGTATATTAGAAATTGATTAGGCGTTTTCTACGAGTAATTGATTTATAGAATTGTAACTATATTTATATACCAAAGGTAAAAAATACATTTTTTTTTCCTTTGGAAGATCCACATGAAATGGAATTTCTCACAGTTTGTCAGTTTGAAAAACACTTTAGGAACCGTAAGCAATTTTGTCAAGCTCGACCCCAAATTGACGAATTAAAAAGACTTGAAAATTTTAAGGAATAAACACATAATTTAAGTAGCGTTTTCTTAAAAGACGATCACGCGAGAATTTTTTTGATATTAAATGCAATTAGTGATGCTTAGCGTAACGGGTGAAGAAAATTGCGTTAAAAATAAGCAGACACACTAACTTTGAAACAGGTGATTGATGATAAACCAGATAGGCATTTTTGGGTAACCAAAGATTATTTTTTATTCAGTCGTAGAAAATCAAAACTTGCCAATGATAAAATGTATCGGTCATAAGGTCGCTATCTCGCCAAGCAGGGATTTTGAATCAGGGATCATTTTAAAGCATTTCAGTTTAGATTTACTTCGGCAAAATTGTGAACAATACTTTGAACGCTGGAGTCCCCCCAAAATCACACAAGGGCGATTTTCATTTTGCCTAGACTTTTTTCTAATCTTTAGCTTCGATGTGCCTATTCAAATGTCTACCTAGAAACAGTGTTCCTCTTGAAATCCATTGGATGACGTGGGAAGTACAGAAAAAAGTACCAATGGTATCAACATATAAAAGAAATACTATTTCGTCAGTTACAAACTCAAAATTTCGCTATCAAGTAAGAAATAAGTGTTTACGAAAACTAACTTGTTACTATGTAATTTTTAAATTCCCCTAAAGCCAGTAATTTTTGAATCAGTAGTTGATTTCTACTCGATACGTGTTCACGTTTACCTTTTATCTCAGATGTGGTACAACCTCTGGTTCGAGAAGAACATCCAATTGTACTATGGAACTTTTACACGAAGTTTTTACTTGCAAAAGCTTTCTTGACTGATACCCTTAGAAAACACTCTGTGAATGTGATTTTTAATGAGTTTTAATCAGCGAAAAAGCTTGGCGCACTGTATTTTTAATGAAATTATCTGAAGGTCAAATGGCGCGAACCTAATTTTAAAAATTATTTTGTTCGACGGATAAGACTGCAAGTTTGAGACGTCTATTTTCTTAACATAAAGAAGAGGTAGACTTGTCTGATGACTTCCTTCAGTGAGAGTGTTTGATTTCAATGTGCAGACTCTTTCATGCAAGTAAATATTAGAAAAAGCGAGAATGGTCCTTTACAAACAGTAGGCAATAGGGTGGATCAAAAATAAATATTTCTTATAGAATTCGAAATTGCTACAATGTAAAAAAGTAGTGGGATTAGTAGTAGTACTCGTATCAATTTTAGTAGTATTGGGACTCTTTTTAGTATCCCAATTCGCTACTTTTCCGCGTTGTAGTGATTTCAAATTTCCAAAGTATTTATTTTCGACCCACTTTAGTAGACAACCTAGAAAATACCATAGATTTGTGTTTGCGGGTAAAGATTTTGCATAAAATTAGAAATAACTTGTATGCTTCATTAATATTGGGAACTATAAATAGTTTCGAAATTAGCGTTTGTATTCTTCCATTCACTGTCACGCAGTATCTATTCTGACTTGTCATAGGAGATCTGAAAGCTAAAGTGATCTAAAAAATAAAATATTTTTTAAACTTCGAGTTGAAGTTTAAGAAAATGCTATTTTTAGATGATTATAGTGTGGATGTATGCAGATTATTGATAGTTGAATTTATTGATGAAACAATTGTTTACAAAATATATTAAACAAAGTTCTGCGTTATACGCAACAAGCTAGCGCATTGTTATAATAATACAAGTGTAATTTTCAGAAATTATAATTTATTTCCAGTGTGAAGTCATAAATGTACGGTGTTGATAATATTGTTGATGTACAATAACGCCATTGAGAAATGTCACTCATGGATTTCGAAAATGCATATTTGCATTCCCATTGTTGTGATCGTAATATTTGTGTTTATATTCCTAAATCAGTCCTTTTAAAAGAAAATCGGAGGGATTTATCTGCGAGAAGAGAGAAAAGTTGCTATTATTGGCTGGCGCGGGTCCATGATTGTGAATATCTGTCCAGGGCATGTTACAATTACTATTACTGATGATTATTACCGCATAACTTCATTTATTACTACTTACACTTATTATTAGATACGTTAACTAGCTATTTATTATAATTAGTCAAGAAACAACAAAATTCGATCGTGATCTTGCTTTTTTGAGAGTTGTACACCTATGCGAATATCTCCACTGTATTTTTGCTGGACTTCGTTTTAACAGTATTCTTTTTATACAAATCTCGACTATTAGAGAGGCGAGAATATAACAATAGACTTTGTCGCGGTTCTTTATCTGTTTAGATCTTGAGTGAATGGTATGAATGATTTTTGGCAAAGTTAAGTGACATGAGAGCTCAGAACACCCTCTTCAATGGAAATTTTTAAATCTGAATTGTCAATTCTTATTAACGTACTGGAAAAAAGATGCAATTGTCATAAATTTTGCAATTCTTATATTCAGAATAATGAAGAAAATATTTCTTCTTTCGATTGGGGATGTCACTATACTTTGAAAAGATGTATTGAATAAAATTGAATGGGTTTATTGTGTGAATTATCAATTTTCTGTTAAAATCAGAGATATAATGTAGTCCATACGTTTTTTTAGTTTGTATTTCTGTAAATGCTTCATTTTATTGCAAGTAAAGCATATGGACTTTCGAATTATTTTAGCGCCAGTGAATTCTTTGAAGTGATATAATACACTGAAAAGAAAAAAAAGAATAGAGTATTTTAATGATTACCAACAAATTTCGAGAATTAACAGTGTCCTGCGTTTATTGTTGGCCGCTGCTTTCTAACAAAGATTAGGGAGTTAAGAAAGAATCAATAGTCGCTATTTTCGCGCTTTCTTTGTCTCCTACATATAAAAAGAAGTAAACTGACAAATACAAAACTTTAACTACATACAATGATGTTCTACCTGTAAGTCTGAAATATTCTTGAAATGAAACACTTCAAGGCAGAAATACAATGAAAGAAACGTAAAAGTGAAATGTTGAAGGTTGAAAGAAAAATTAAAAATTGTATATACCGTGACCTTGAATTAATGTCGCACATTGTATCTAATTATTAATAATAATTTAATATATTGCAAATATATATATATATTCGACTGTCTTTTATTCCTTCCAAGAATCCTTGATTATTTCCAGAAAAGTTAATTGTTAATGTTTCAAGAAATTTCAAGTGATTTTCAGAAATGTTTATTGAGTCTCTTGAAATGTATTAATTCCTATTAAATCTTTTGAAACCCCTTTTCTTTTGCAATCTTCTGAAGTACTTAAAAAAATTTTTGGAAATTCTTTTGAATTCATATCGAAGCAGTTTTTATGACAGAATTGTTTTTGAAACTAAAATCAAATTATTAAAGATTAATATATTGTAGCATAAGAACTTCTGATCCAAATCAGCATCATAATCATCATCATCAACTGTCATCAACGCATAAGCATCGTCAATTGCCCTGGGTCACCAATCTCTTGCTCCACTCCTGAAGGCATTCCCTCTTCTCTCTACCCTTCAGCCTTCACCATTCACCGCCGACGTTCTTCTGAACAACTTGACCTGGAGGTTCCATACCTTGTCGACTCATGTCTAGAATTTCTCGGCTACGAGCTACGAATCGTAACCACAGCACAGGCGCAGTATCGCGGTGGGCCGTCAGCCGAGAAACATCAATGGGTGGTCATAGCATAAGATGGCAGACTGCGAGTCGGAAGTGCAGACTAGAACGCCAGTGACCAAACTTGACGGAATGAACACGACAGTTACGATGGTCAACAATGGCCGTGTGCCCCAACATGCAATGAACACATCGGACCCAACTGGACAGGGTCCACGGTGCGTCACCATTTATAAGACTGAGACCGGGTTTGGGTTCAACGTACGCGGCCAGGTCAGCGAGGGTGGACAGCTCAGGAGCATCAACGGGGAACTCTATGCACCTCTTCAGCATGTCAGTGCCGTTTTACCCCAAGGTGCTGCTGAAAAGGCCGGCGTTCGCAAGGGCGACCGCATTCTCGAAGTGTGAGTATACCCAGCTTTTATTCTTCCCGGATTCTCTTTGAGTCTCCCACGAATGTCTGACATTCCACTCCTTTAGACCTATACTACAATATATAGCTTCCACCAATATTCTCGAGATCTCGTTCATGAAATTCGTTAATCGTCCAGCACGACCTCAATTACAGTGATCAGTCAAAGATCCTAAGACACTGACTGGATCTTCATCATGATGGTCAATTGGTCATCGAACGTTCTAGGGACCTTGGAGGAGATGCAATGAAAGTGTGTAGGATGTTAGGTAGGTCTCTTTGGCAATTTTATTGCTGAAAGGGTACTTTTTCCAGATTAATTATATCTGCAAGAATGTGAACATTTGAATTGGCAGAAACTCAGAAGAATGTTTGGATATTGTTCGTTTATCATTTTTTTGAGTTTATGAGGATGTAGAATGATGATCTTGTGGATTATCAATCGATTGGTTATGATCATTATCATTGTTAGTATGAATACCAATTATACATATGGTACTGCTGCTAATGAATCGTGGTGAAGATTTTATAATTTAGAGAGAAGACTTCTGTTATAATCAATATCTGATTATGTTATAACATTGTTTTTCTGCTCTACAAGTATACATTACAGAATTATATGTATTGGTTTTGTTGTTGCTATTTACCTTAGATAGTCACAAAAACATATTGAACAATATCAGCTTGATAAATTGTTTTTCTAATTTCTTCCCGCGTAATCTTCTGTAAATATATTCATAATTTGAGGGGTTACGTGCATAGCCGATTATAGAATTCTAGCGCTTGTAAAAAATGTTTCTTTCAATTTGGAGAACACGTATTTAAATAGAAAATTTTATTCCGCAAATTTTTATCCCTATACAAAAATGTTAGCTCCAGTAGTTTTCGAAATAAATCGAAAAAACTGTTTTTTCGCAAAATCAAAATTTAATTATTTCTTCACTTCAATTCGCCCTCAGTCACTCAATTTTGAGAATTTCGAAATAAAATTTACAGCGATTACGCTATATACTGTTCTTTGAGTAGTGGTGTAGGTTGAAGCTTTAAATATTTATATAGAAAAAAGAAAATACATTTTTTTCATAACGTTGTAAAAATTTAAGAGAGGTACTTTCCAGCGTTTGGGCATTCAAGCGAATTTTGAGCAAGCTAAAAGTTCCACCGATAAAGTTATTCAGAAAAAAATAAAGAAGTTTTCTGGAAAATATTACTTCGATTGATTCAGCGGTTAAAAAACTATGATTGTTTACTACGAGCGTGGTCGGTGCTCGCATGTAGACAAGAAAGTCTCCACTCCGTAATCGACTGCGACTACAGCAGCTCGTTTAAAGTACACAATGAAAATTAAATAAGTACTAAAAAATGATGTTTTATTATTAATATATTATATTTTACTTTTTAAACTTATTAAAAATAGTGGTAGACATTCCTTAAATAAAATTGCTTGCAATTTTTTTAAATTCTCTACAATTTCTTGAAATACTTTAAGTTAAAAATGTTGTGTGAATTCATGAAAATCATTAAACTATTTTTGATTTTTTTTACCCTTAACAAGAGAAACTGTATTTTTCTTATTTTAAGTTTATTTAACGATTGTCTACCATAATTGTTAATACGCTTAAAAAGTAAAATTGAAACATTTTTTACAAGCTCTCAGAGGCCAACGAAACAAAGCGTTATAATTCTATAACCGGTTATTGCAGGTAACCCCTCCTTTATTATTCTATAATGTAAATAATTTGCAATCGACCTTTAATTGCAATACTATTGTTGCATTGAAGATTTGAAGAATATTTTGTCTATTAATCCACCAATATAAACCTTTTTATTAAAGATCTGCCGGTGTTTTTGAATACACCTAAAAGTCTAATCCTGACTTAATTGTACTGAATAACATTTGTAAATTATAATTTTAATCTTCAATTTCTATGTAAAGCTGATCTGGTTCATCTGTCATATATCTCTGTAGAGTTGAATTTGAACCTCTGTTTGAAACTCTACATTTCAGACATATCTTTGAGATGTTTTGTCTCTTCTTATTAAGAGTTGTGAATAGCGATAGTGGAAAGGCTGTTACATCATCCAAAAATTAATATTGAAATGAAATATATATGTAGATTGGAAAATAACTTGGAACACTGCTGAAATCAGTAAACCTTAGTTGATTCATTACATCACATCCATTATTGAAATTGTTATCTATTAATAGAAGGAAAACAAAACGCAACAGTAATACAAAATGGTAATCAATAAAAAACATTTTGAAAGAAATTTTGTAATTTTGTAATGAATAATTTGTAAATTATTTTTTTTAAATCTTCATTAGCCTTCATATATGGTATTATAGGCAATGTCTTAATGATTATCAAATAGTTTTAATAAGGGACACATGAAATAATCTGTAATGAAATAAACCAGACTACAAACGTCTCATTTATCAAGTGGCATTTCAACAAGCAAACATTTGTTAAAGTCGCATAATGATAACAGTTATATGTTATAACACTTTTTTACAAATCCTTTCATAATCTGAATTCACATTATATCTCACAACAAAAAAGTATTTTCTTTCGGGTCTTATAAAAAGTTGCTATATGCACATATCGATTTCGTTTTCCAGCTCCCGTGCGTACGTAATATGTAGATGAATCCTCATTGTATACTTTTTGTATGAAAATGCATGCAGTCACATGAAGTTGACAGTTAGCTTTTATCTTTATTACCAATCTCGATCCACTCTGTGTCAAGCTCGGTGTCAAGCTAAAAGTTGTCCAATCTCTTTGTCTTATTTCTATTTGCATTTATACTTATGTTTCCTTAAATCGTTTATAAATATCGTTAAAGCTCTTGAAATTTCTCAAGATCCCATAAAATATTACACTGCTGGGGTAAATTTCTGCTAATTACACGTATAATTGTATTCGTTTCTAATTTAACATATATATGTTAATATTCTCATTTATGTTGATTCAGTTAATCTTTAAAAGCAGTATAAATTCCTATTCTACGAATTAAATGAATCATTATACAAAAAATTCGCACTGAAAGCAAGTTTGTGAAATTATTTTATCAGCTGGAATTTTTTCTCCAAGTCAACGATCTGGTAAACGTTACCAATTGACCTTGAACTTTTAACTGCAATCAGAACTTAACAGTCACGATCAATAAGAGCTCGTATAAGGTGCTCTAATTTTGTTTACACACTTCTCTTCAAACAAGGAATAATGATTAATTTAACCTGAAAAGTTGAATGTTTTTATTGGAAGTTTTCTGACCACGAAGCTACAAGAAGAAATGTTAATTTAGTATAGAAGAATGTTATTTGAATCTTCCTTAAATTTATTATTTTATTTTTTGTTGTCTTGAATACTCTTTGATTTGAAAACAAAAATAATAGAGAAAATCAATAAGAGCAAAACCAATCATTCTTATTATATTCTAAGAAACGTGTAATTTCTGTCAATGATCATTCAATGAAACATCTTTACGATGATTGGTATTTCTTGGAGGATGGCAGAGTATGGCAAAGTCATTCTTGTTATATAACGACAGGGAAAGGAATAAAAGAAAGATGCATATTCACTCTTTAGGACACTACAATTGAAATTATTTTTCATTGCTAAAAGAATTTAACACTTTTTTCTTTCAAGTTTTAGAATGGAGGAAAATTAGAATAAAGCAATTTCTAAGAGTCATATTGCGCTGAGAGTTGAATGAAAACTATAAATAATATTTTGTTCTGGCAATGAGTTGTAACATCGTAGTCAAACGCCCCTTTAATTAACAACCATCTAAATTAATCCTCGTCGCCATCTCTCTAGTGAGATCGCCTTACAGCATAGTTATCGACTTAACATTAATGAACCTTCGCTTAAAATCGATGCAGCACGTTCACACAGATTTCAATTACAATTCTATTAGTGCTTTAATTAATTTTCTTCACCACATCTTATATGGTATTATATTTCCATCTCGAAGGAGATTAAATGAATTTTAAAATATTTCAAGAATTTTTAAGTAATCTCAAAGGATTTCAAGGGATTTCAACAAATTTTAGAAAATTTCAAGAGATTTAACAGTTTTTACAAGATTAAAAAAACATTTTTTATGTTTTGAAATCATCTGAAAATCATGAAACTCTTAATTTATTCTGAAATTCCTTAACATCACTTGTGAAGAAGGAATGTGATTACAGATTCCCAAAATCTATTTTCGAAATTATATATATCTTTTTAGGGTAGAATGATTCATAATAATTGATAAATCTACAATAATTACAAGATTCCTTAGCTTAGGGACTCCAATATTAAAATTTAAATGACCAAGAGCTAAAAATTGTCCACAGTTCAATTCAGATTTGAAACACAATAGAAGCATAAATAATTAAAAATCTCACGAGCAACTTGAGACTAAATAATATACACGTATTAAATTAAGCACAGAGTTCAAGCGTATAAATTATACTGCAATAACAGAGGTAATAATAATGCAACCGAGAGAGTAATTAGACTTTTGACTGAGTACTGTTCCCCTCTAATTTAATTACTACCACATTTGTACTAGAATATCTTATAATTTAGGGGTGTAGCATTCAAATTTTCTCCTTGTATTCTTTTCTGTAGAAAAAAAATCCTTGAATTATAATTTAATTTACAATGAGAAATTATCACTATTATCGATATATGTACTTCAGAAAATAAAAAACCATACTCGAGAATTTATTCATAATAAAGAATTTTACATTTGCATAAAATAAAGATTCCTAAATAAAATTGTAGTTAATTTTTTGAAGTAAAGAGATCTATTTTGTATGCATTGATATTGAGAATATTCAAAATTCAGATGACATTCGGAGGGCTTTAAAAGATTTGCTTGTGATAAGGCTTCGCACAAACTGTAACGGTCAAGGCCATTAAAATGATTCTAGCATTTCAAAATATAATAATACCCTGATATTATCAGATATTATAATCGTTCAACTTATGAAATAATACTGGGTCAAGATTCTAAAGAAATCTAAATAGAAAAAACATCCTTGTATAAGAACAGATATCTTACTCAGAAAAATTCTGTAAATTTCTTCAAACTGATGAAATTCAATAGAAAATAAATTATTCTAAAGGACATCTTAATCTCGAGAAAATTATGTATATATGCGTACATTTTTCATTGAATTACTTCTTCCTTTTTGTAAGGAAATATAAATCTCAGCTCAGCTTCTATTGTGCATTTAATTTCATATTCTTGTATTCTGTCCATCCATTCACATTGAAGTCGCTGGGTTTCCATTCGTTTTTGTATTCTTTTGTTATTAATAATTATTTATATTACCGATGTTTCTAAAGAGATCATCACGAGATTTTCGGTGGATTTTAAGGGATTTTGGAGATTTTTCTGGAATTTCGAACGCGCTTATATTAATAATAATTTTAGATTGGAAATATCCAAATGATACCAAGATATTCCTAAAGGAGTTTATTTCATAATAAGACCCTTGAAATAAATTCCTGTACATATATTTCTATTTCTTTCGTCTTTTTGATAAGAAAGTCACCTGTAAGAATTTCAGAATGAAAATGCAATTTTTATAGTCGACACTAAAGCTTCCACTTTCGTCCAGTAGGATTTTACCTTTCACTGACTGATTGCAAAGGTTTGCCTTGGCAAGGCCAGTCACCTGTAACTTTTCTCAGCAGCGCAGATCGAGGAAGTTGTATCCACATGGGACTAACATTCCACGAAAGTCGTGCAAAGTCTTCTAATCAGAGAAAATTTCTAAACCAGAAAAAAGTTTATTTACATTTCATAGTAAAAGTTGACTAAAAATATTTATATATACAATATACATATATCAAATGTGGGCATTTGTTCAGTGATAAGAATGTTCATTTTAAGAGGGCTAGTTGCATAACATATCAATTTGTAGAACATATGTTGCAGTGGGTTATGTGCTTTCTATTTTTATTTTTATTCTTCTTAAATTAAAGATATGTTGACTTATCACATAGCAGCCGTTCACTTTAATTGGGCCAACAGACAAAATCATTCCAAATTTGGAACAGATCAAACTTCCCAAGAATGTAGACTAAAAAGGTAAACATGCTTAACTTATCAAAATAAAGGAATAATTTGGTCTTCACTCCCTTTTATATCTCAATTTTTAATATTTTACTTTATGTGTATAAATGAAAGAATTAAAAAAAATGGTATGCCTCTTTACTATATTATAAATATCATTATTAATTATCAATTTTATTAGGTAAACACCTCAGTATTTCTTTTCTAGGCCTTCATCTTTTCACATCCACAATATCTTATGTTCTGATGACCTTTCCTTATATTACCTACAATGTGGAAAAAGTGATAAATGTCTTTCCACCAATCACGACCGAGAACATCTGATTTCCTTGCTTTAAATGTATATGGAGATTTTGATCTCACAATTAGTACATTAAATGACCATGAATCATCATTTTAAATATATAATTAAAATAATATTTATATTATTTTCTTTCAGAAACAATGTTAACGTCGAGGGTGCTACTCACAAACAGGTAGTGGACCTGATAAAGTCCGGAGGCGACGTTTTGACCTTAACTGTGATCTCAGTGACACCACAAGAAGCAGAGAGATTGGAACCTTGTGAAGATATTAGGTATAACATTTTTTTTTGTAGACAAGTTTTCTTGCTCGATTTCTTATTTAACAATCGGAAAATACTTATATGTTACGTATTACATATTAACACTAAAAATTCATAACAATTATTTATGCTTATGATAATTTAAAAAAATATATCAAAGAAATATTTCAAAGAATTCCGAAAATTTTAAGAAAATCCCTGGAATTATTTTAAAAGCTTTGTAAATTACTTGAAATCGTTTAAATTACTTGATCTTGATCATAAAGTACAGGCAGCGAATAAAAATCCAACCAAAGATCAAGATTGAAAGAAAGTGGCTTCAGATTTCGAGATTGCGAAAAATACGAAAAACAGTGTTGTATTTTAAAACATATAAATTTTATTTTCCAAACTCTCTAGTCTCGACACAAATGATATGGAATTATTTCTATTATATAAAAATTGTATATGATGTTATTGATACGGATATTTATGATTTAAGATTATAGTTTTGCAAAATTATCCTTTACAATAAATATTACTTTTAATTTTATAACATATAGAAATATTGTATTTTTAATTTCCAGCTATGCTTCGGTGGATTATAGCGAGAAAAGGTCCTTACCCATTAGTGTACCAGATTATCATGTACGCGAAAGAAAGCATGAACGGTATATCGTTTTTAATGTCCACATGGCAGGGCGCCATTTGTGCTCTCGTCGATATCGAGAATTTGCCGCACTCCATATGGCCTTGAAGAAGGAATTCATCGGGTTTAATTTTCCCAAATTACCAGGAAAATGGCCTTTCCAGTAAGAGTTCTTATTTAATATGTATATATGGTACTCCTAATACAGTTTCTGCTGCAGAAAAATGGGGGGCAAAATTAATCCTGATTAATGACTTTTTGCAGACTCAGTGAGCAACAATTAGACGCAAGAAGACGGGGCTTAGAGCAATATCTTGAAAAAGTGTGTGCAGTTAGGGTAATTGCAGAAAGCGATGCAATGCAAGAATTCCTCACAGATAGACTGGAAGAAGATGGTGATCAAGGACCTGCCGTAGATTTAAAAATTCTACTCCCTGATCGCGAAGTTGTTACCGTTACTGTTGCTAAAGCTGCCCCCGTAAAGGATGTCTACGATTCTGTTTGTTGCAGAGTAGGCTTGGACGCAGAAACTGCAAAATACTTTTACCTTTTTGAAATCGTCGAGTACAATTTCGGTACGTTCATCTTACAATTATTCTAGCGGGAAAAAAAATTATTTATACCAACAACAATTGCATATAATAAGTACTGTCCCAACGTTTGTAAGATGCAATTAGCTTTATAATTTTCAGAAAGAAAACTACAACCTCATGAACACCCACACACCTTATATATTCAAAACTATTCGACAGCCAGTGCCACTTGCCTATGTATAAGAAGATGGCTCTTTAATATTTTGAGACCTCTTAGTGAACAGGCGTTAACATGGATATTCTGGCAAACTGTCGATGAAGTAAATAGGGGACACATTTCTGCAGGAGAAAGGCTTTACCAGCTGAAAGCCCTGCAGGATACATCCAGAAAACACGAGGTGACAATCTTGTTTTGATGGATATCTTTTTTTCATCAATTAATCATGTCATAATCTATTGTGAATATAAATCTTACCTATTGGTTGGACTTGTATTCGCCATATATATTTTAGAATCGGTATCAAAGCTTTCAAGAATTTGAAGTAATATAAAAATATTTTCAAGTATTTTGAAGTCTTTTTAAATACTAAAATCAAATTATTAAGAATATTTTATAATAAGATTTTTTTACATTATCATAAGCATACATTACTGATAAAGGCACGCGCATAACATTCTAATCTTTTAAAATTATCATGTATCAGAAGGTAAACTTTGGAAAGCCCGTTTGCATAGAATTTAAATTATTTTTTTAGTACCTCAAATTGGCACGTGAATTAAGTGGCTATGGTGACATCGTCTTTCCCCATTGTCCTTGTGATTCGAGAAAAGAGGGTCACGTAGTAGCAGCAGTTGGGACTGCAGCTTTCAAATTACATGCAGCAAAAGAGGATGGTACTTTAGAGTCCCAAGTGGTTGAATTTCAATGGAACACTATTACACGCTGGGAGACTGACGAGGAAGGAATGGCCTTTTGTTTCCAATATACAAGATCAGACAATCGCCCCCCTCGTTGGCTGAAAGTCTTCACACCATACGTAAGAATAATAATTTATATATTAGAGTTTCGAACGCATAAACTTTAAAACAAATTAATAAATGTTGCAAATCTCTTTTTCTTCTAGTACATTTTCCTCGCAGACTGTTTCGATCGAATATCCGAAGAAGCGAAATGGGATGACCCAGGGGAATGACGAAACATAAAAAAATAAGTATGATTTCAACCTTACGTATTTCTTGGTACATCATTTTATGTCCACTGTAACAATTGCAGAACTCTCTTCGTTTACTAAATTTAGAATTTATCTAAAATAGATAACTATACAAATGTGTTTCCCGCGAAAGTAAATCGCCATTGTCAAGAGATATGTTCCCTTAAACGAAGAATTGTTACAATATTCTAATGAGAGTTGATAGAAACTTTATCAATTAGAGATTTTTTAAACTTAAATATTTACAGGCAAAATATTTGAAAAATATTCTTTCCAAAATACTTCGGTGAAGTTTGTGTTAGATGTGCACTCTATACTAGTTCGTACAGTCCCTATCCAATTTCTTGTAGAGAAAAAAGGTTGCGATTCACAAAGTATTCTACGTAAGAAAAGACACAATAAGTAAATGTACTCGCCTATCAATCATAAATCACTTGGCCTACTAACCTGTAATTTAATTTCCGTCTCCGTAAAATAAGAACCGAAGGGTTCCTCTGTGTTAGCCTATTTTCGTATTTTGTAGAGACGATAAAAAGTATTACCTACAACTATTTAAGTAAGCTATAAATTATTCTGTTGTCCAGTTATAATATTTTAATAATTCGTGAAATTTTTTTCAAGATTAAGATAAATTAAATATCTTAACCGTGCCATAAGACTGTATGCTTCTAAAAATATGCTACTCTAATCTTCTTCTCATCCTAACTTTTCTTACTCATCAATGAAACCAAAACTTACAAAAAAATTGTATATCTGTGCCATGGTTTTTAGACAAGTTTTTAAACCACATTTTTAAAATATCTAAAGTAAATTTGTTTATTCAAGCACATTAATTTAATTTCACGAAGGTGGGCAGCAGAATGATGTAACTTTGAAATAGTATTATATTGTACTGTTTATAATGTTTCACACACAAGATAAAAGCATAAGATTATTTTCATTCAGAGCAGAACCTTAATACTCATTTTATTACATAAAAATAAGACAGGTATTGATAAAGATGGATCTTTACCGTAAAAGTATATACGAAAAATGTAGCGATTTTTTTAGATAGGATTTAGCAGAAGATATTGGAAGAAAGTGTTATTTTAATTTGAAAAAGTATTAAAACATTACTTTTTTCACTTTTAAAACTACACTATCCAAGTATCAATTTCTTTTCGAATCCTATACTTTGTATTGACATTGCAAAGAGCAATAAATAGTCAGACAAATATATTTCTAAGGAATTTCACATATAATCATTTTGTATCCATTTGTTATACATTTTTGGACTTGATTGACTCATCACGCTTCATAATCAACCAACTGCAATTTTATTTTATCACGTTAAAACAAGATGTTTCTTCGCTTCATGAGAAATCGAACACATAATTGTAAATTTATTTTTAAAACAATCGTTTTTTATGAATTAATGTATAAATATTGAGAGATCAAAGCTTGATTTAACTTCGCAAAGTAGAATTAAATCATTTGTTTCACATTCCCATTTACGTACACGATAAAGAGAGAATTTATTTTTTGATTTAATTAGAATGCCATGCGCGCACCTTTATTAATAATTTATGATTATAATAATTTTTTTAAATGTTATGTTAAAATATCTCAAACTTCAATAATTTTATTTTAGTCTCAAAAACTGCTTCCATAAGCTAGAAGTCTGGACCTGAATGCATAATTTTAAGGATATAAATTAAATTCAAAAAGATTTCAAAATACTTTTTTAAGTATCTTGAAAATTCATTAACATTTTGGCAGTTCTTTTAAAATTCTTTAATATCGTTTAAAATCCCTTGCAATACTTAAAAAAAATTGTAAATTACTTGATAATCTTGAATCTCTTCTGAATTCTTTTGAAATTCCTTTAAAATTTCTTAAAATCAGTTGATAGCTCGGACCTCGATACGAGATTGCGAGAATCTATTTTCGATATAATCGCAACCTCTCTTTTATCATAGAATTGTATTTGTCACTATAGACTTAACACTAAAATCATTGTGAAATCAATTTTTGACTTATTTTGAAGGATTGGTTACATAAAATAATGCTTGGAGGTCAAAGAAACGAGAAAAGAACTAAAAGTATCTTCAATTACAAAACAATTGCAAATACAGAAATTATTATAACAATCGAAAAAACAATCACGATTTTATGGTTGCATTGAAGAAAAATAAAACTTTGTTAGTTACATTATCCTAAATAATTTTTTTAACAGAAGCTTGAAGCTTATGCTGTTGGACAAATTTGTAAATATTATTTCAATGTAGATAAATTATTATATTGGAAAAGTAAAAATATTATTTTTAAATGAAAGATTCATTCTTTATAATTTTAGTGAGTTAAACAATTTTGAAATATTATAAAATATAGAGCTTCGAAGAGAATATAATTCTATTTTTGAAACTGATGAAACTAACAAAGTTTGAATATTTTTTTAATTCGAAAAAATTTAGTTTTAGGACTTGAGCCATTTGAAAATAATTTGTCAACTTATTAAAGCGTATCTTAGTAGACTTTAGAATTCAGAGAAATTACATAAAGAATGTAAATAGTCAGAAATGTTTGATTGCATAATATTAATTTTAAAAGAGTTTAGGTAGGAAGTAAAAAATAATGAGAATAACTTCGCATTACATGGCATGTGTGTAAACGCCTTAATTAATAAAAATACTTTTTTTCTCGAAGAAATCTGTAAATATGGAAAAGTGATAATAAAAAACTAGATGCGATGCGAATAATATAGACGATGAGAGAAGATCGATATTGTATGGATTGAATGAAACACTGCGCTTTCCTTATTCCAGTGACATCATCAGGAATCGAGCAGTACAAAGCTTGTTTAAAAAAAAAGTGTTTTCCTTTTTGATAGATAAGTGATCGAAATGATGAAGTGGGCGACGGTTCGCCGTCAGAGTTTAAGTAGGAAGAGTGTTGATTATTTATTGCGATTTTATTGTATTATAAATTATAAGAATCTAGAAAACATATCGCGCCTTTCGTGAGAATCGTCGCTCGTTTCAACATCAGATCTGTAATTCTAAAGAAAAGTATTGACGATAATCTGTAAGGGTGATATAAGCGCAATAGTTTGTTAGGGAGAGATGCCAGGCAATATTATTGAAAGAGGAAACAAGTGTTATAAGTATATTGGTCTTTAAAATACTTGTTATTTTGTCATTATCAAAATGAAAGTGTCCTCTCTATTTCGGATATTCCCTTACACCTACACTACGAGTCAGAACTGTGAGTTCACCTGTTTTTCAATGATCGTTTATGTTCTCTTAAATTTAACTACATCAAAGATTACAGTTTTGTTAAGTAAGTTAAAAACTATCCAAATTCTCCTTAAAATAATCCCAGGACAAAGTCACTGTATCAATTTTTAAGAAGATACTGTCAGATATTTCTTAACGAAATAATTGTACAATTATTTCTCTATATTTTACAAGGGCTTAAATTTAGATTTAAATTACGTGAAAAGATCAATATCACTTGATCAGTAGGAAAATAATAATAAAAATTAAGTGGATGCAAATTTTAATATATTTTTACAGAAACTTCATGATTAACTATTTTTTATTTTTTATAAAAATATTTTTTTTAACGCAAAAATATTGAAATAAATTCAACTTTGTAAATATGATCAAAGTTTGCCAGATTCTATACTGATTAACATTTATAAAATGAGCGCAAGAAATTAAGAAAATGTTCATTATTTCAAAAGTTATTGATATTTTTATAAAGCATTAAGATTCGACTTTCAATCTCTTCTCAAAAATTTGACAAAGTGACCTCGTCCTGGGATCATGTTAAGCAGAATTTTAATAGCCTTTAAGTTACTTAAAAGAAAAAATGCAATCTTTGATCTTATTAAATTTCAGAGAAGTTATATGATCATCTAAAATCAATTTAATTTACAATTCTAACCAATAGTGTATCTTGTTCATAGTTTTATGTTCGTTGTGTGATGCATTGTTTAAATTGTTATTGAAGTACGAGAGATAATCAATAATTCGGTCGTATGATGAATATTCCGCGACCTCAACGTATTTGACAATTTGTTGAGTGGACTCTACGTGATTTTTGTGTGAAGCTAAGAATAGTGAGATGGAAGAAACCTTTCAGAAGTCTAAGGAAAAATAAAACATTTAGTGATTTTATAACATTTAATTGACTTGCTGTTGTATAATCCAGGGGTTTTTAATTAAGAGTTTTTATGCATTAGTCGTGAATTGAAATTTGCTTTGATAATATAGTGCAATTTATTGTTGGGAGATAAATTGTAAAAGCCATCTCTTTTTTCTTGGTTTCGTTTATAGATTCTTTTTCCTGTGATTTATCTCGTTCTGGAAGTAGGAGCTGATAATCCGATTATTGAATCGTGAATCAGTCATAATGAACTTAAGAACGAGTAGTTTGTAATTTAATTATTATTATTGTAGCATGATCATATCATTACGGTTAACTATTTAGGCGTTTAATATTAATTAATTAATTAATTAATTATTATCCATAGTTGTAGAAGACAAATTCCAAGTTTCGATCTATAATTACACATGTTATAAGTTCAAGTCATTTTCTGAAGATCTGGTACATTATAATCTAGAAGAAGTATTGTTCGAGTCCTTAATGATTCATCATTTCAGTGAACAAAATGAGAAATTAAAGGAAAGAAGTGCAATCGACAAGATTTTTATTTCAATATACCTTCCTCACCTTCCTTGAGCTTTATTAGTCAATTTGTGTTTTTTAATTTCAATAAAATATAAGGCTAATAATTAAATGAATGAAATTCTAATACTGTCTGAGCAAATCAAATTACAACGTATTATTCATTTTTTCATTTTTTTTTAATCACTTGTGACATGAGCGTACACTTCACTGAACACATGAAAATTGATATTGTGTAACGAGAATAAAATAATGGATAAACATTATACCTATGATATATATTCTTATGGAAGAAAGGTAGTATGTATTATAAAAGAAGAGTTGACGAACAAAACCTGCTATAGTGCTTGATTAATCCACTTTTAGAAAAATGCAGATAATTATTGTTTTTACATATCTTTCGAATAACAGAGATTCATTTATCGCAAACCTTAGATTTAAAAGTCTTACTAAACTTTTTTTCAATCATACCATTTAGGGCATTAATTTATTCATACATAAAATGTAAACGATTTTACTTGTACTGCTATTGAATTTAACACAAAATATTTCTTTGACGATTTTAAATATCAATATCAAAAGAATAAAGATTGAAGATTCATGCATTAGAAAAATGATTCTTAATATAGTTTTTTTACAGTGATCTTTCAACTTTACAAAGCCATACTAATCTGGGTGAAAGTCACATGAACTGTAAGAAAGCTTCAGCATTTGAATACAACGGAGCTTTTATCTGCTAAGACACATATCATAAACTACACAAACTCAAACATTCTCAATTAGGGCATATATATCAAATGCAATCATGCATGCATACAACGATATTGACTTATTTGTGAGCAAGTTGCGTACTTATAGGCACGTGTATCCATGAATGTAGTATATATATACGTGACCCGATACACTGAAGATAGAAGACGCAAGAAGATATCGCTAAGTGGTTGCCGATATACGTTCGCGAGAGCAGTTTGCAATTACCTGTTCGAGAAGTTGGTTCCCATTTTGAGATGGTTTCATCGTTTTCAAACCCATGGATTTTTAACCGATCATGTATTAGCTCAGAAACTGCGATTAATTAGAAAAAGAAAAGATGAGCGAAATCAAGAAGAAAAAGAAGAAGTCCCAGAATCAAAAGGTAGAAATAGAATTGTTCCAATCTATTAAAATGAAAAAGGAGCTTTGTCTCTTTTATCAAATTCAGTTTAGGTTAAAATTATATCAAATTGACAATATATAAATTTAAAAAGACTGATTTCATTTTATCAAGGATAGTAATTTACATAGGAAGATCTGAATTTCAAAACGGTTTTTTAGTTTAACGAAAGACAGAAAAGAAAGTTTACTTTATCAAAAGTCAATTCACAATTATTTTTAAAATTATACAGTTTCTTCTATTTTTTGTCTTGAACAGTGCATTTTCACATAAATGAACATGCTTTGAACATATGTACCAAAAATGCAATTAAAGACGCAGATTCTAGGCGTTATTACGTCGAGCAAATTAGTTCTACCACGTAATTGTTACAGATTACACGCGATTTTGCACTCTGCAATTCCAAGAGATAAAGATTTATTTAATACAGAAGTGAATTATTCATTAATAATCTAATAAATTTCATGATAGAAAAAACTTAAAATTACAACTTCTTCACGACTCGAATTATTATGAGTTTTTACAAAGAAATTATAGCATTTTTCGAATGGACAATGAAATCTTTAATTAAAGATCAAAGTTCACTGAAAAATAGGTAAACTTATATTATGGTATAAATTGTTGTCCCAAAACCAATAAAATAGCAACAGCATTTATTAGAAACCAATACTAATAAAGTATTATAATTCCACAATTTTATTTATTATTCTATTCTATTTCATTCACCATAGAATAACTAAAATTTTTTGTTTACCCTATTATTGTATTATTTCCGGATTTTCTATTTAAGAACAGATCACTTTTAAAGTTCTTCTACATTTGATATCTTATCTTAAGATGATCTGATTAATAGATTACGGGACTTGAACTTGTCACAATTAACGACAATATCTAAAGTACTTCTAATTTAATTATTTTACAAATCTAAGAATAAGTTCTCAAGCACCATGCATTGCAAACATAAATAAATTTTATAATAGAGAAGACTTTTCGTTATCATTCTCGAATAATATTCTCGTACAATTTTTTAATTTTATTTTTAAACTTTTCAAGGATCCACTTCAAACTAGTTTGGTGGTCAAAAATGAGTCAGATCAGAGTCTTTTTACGTCACTGGGATTTACAAACAAAAACTGCAAACAAAATAGTTCTAAAGCATCGGACATAATGTTGTCACGTGAAGTAAAATTATGATCTTGTTAAGTAATAACTATTCGCATTGATATAACTATAAATTCTTCAGAAATGTTTTTTCTTATTCTTTCCTCACTCGCTAAAAAGCCACCGTCTCCAATTTGTCTCGCTACTAGAAGAATTGTTCTATTGTAAAAATATCTGATTATTATTACTGACAATGCAGCTCCCATCAGGCGTATAATTCACTAAGTGGAAGAATCGTTAAATCACAGATTTATTTATGAAATTTCGCATATATGCAAACCTTTCCATTATTTTTTAGTAACTTAAATTAGTATTATAAAAAATGTACCTTGAGGGGCATATTTTTGCCGAAAAACTAAAATTCGAAATGTGTGAAAAAATAATTTTGGTTCGTCAGCAAAAAAATGTCCGATTGTCTAATTTTAATCTTAATTATTAAAAGTAAAGGAAAAAGTTTCTAATTTGTGAATAAATTTACTTGAAAATTGTATTTGCTCCTTACTGTGAGTTCAATGCCACGCTGAGTCACAAGAAATACTTAATACAGTGATATTATAGGAAATAATGTCATAAAATTCAGGAAACAGATCAATCAGTCAATCAAAATTTTGAGGAAAAATCTTCTATTAAAAATCAAAAGTTTACTCATTAATTTTTTTAGCAACTTTTCGATTTATCTATTATTAAAAGATTGGAAAAGAAGAGGCTTCTTCGTTTTTATAATAACTGACAGGGAGAAAAACAAAAATTTGTAAGATTTTTTTCATTTCTTTCTTTAAATGCTAATTAATTACTTTTGTAAATCTCAGATAAAAAGAAATAGAAGCATTTAATAAAATTAAAGTAATCTGTGAATAGCGTATGTCAATATTCTCGTGGTTTGATGACGCTCTTAGGTCAGGACAGCTCGTTATAGTTACGTAAAATCAGATTAGGCATTATCTGGAGTCTCAAATAAAGAAATAGTAATTCCGAATCCTGATTTTAAAGTGCCTTAAGGTCATACGTCCTTATAGATTATTTATGATTCATTCATTTAATTTTGATAAAGTCTTTCATCCCTTACATTTTGTATTGTTAGTAATTAATATCCCATTATTTATAATGAGAGTGTAGAGACTAGAGAGTATCATTTCCAGCAAGATATATTAATTAAAGCGCAATTTCGTAATTAATTAAGATTTTAAAAGTTTCAAGTTCTTAAAGTAATTTTTAAAGATAAAAAATGATTTTAGTATTTTAAAATCCCTTTAAATTTCTTGAAAACTTTTCAATCTTTTGAAAATTATTTAAAAATCTGTTGACATTCTGTACAAATTTTTAAATGCCTTGAAATCACTCAAAATTTGATGACAATTTTTTGAAATTCTTCTGAATTTCTTTGAAATATTTTGGAATCTTTTGGGATCACTTGAAATAGTGTGCATTGTTTAAAATTTCTTGAAGTATTTTTAAATTCAATTTATTCCCTCCAAATTATACGCTCACTTCGAGACTTCTATATAGTTTGTAGAAGCTGATTTTATGAGAGGATTTTGTTTTGAGACTACAATAGAATTATTGACAATTAAAACATTGTAACATAAAATTTGTAATTTTCAAAATATATATGAAGTTTTTCCAGACTCAGACAATAAGTGTGCATAAATTACCTCCAAATATGAAAAAAAAAAAAAAAAAAAAAAGTAGAATTTTGGCAACACTTAACTTAACGATCCAAGTTCGCCTTTTTACAAAACTCTATCCAATTTTAAATGGAAATGCTGTAAAGGTCTATTATCTTAAAAATTATGGTTTCAAATAAAAATGTTCTCCTTTGAGTGTGCATGAATGAGGAGACTCTAGATAAAACATGATGGTAATAAGCCTTAACAAGTCCACTCCCACACTTTAGATCACTTAGAGTCAGTGTAGTTACGTCTCTTTTCAATCGGTTCAGAAAGTGCTGCTCTCCATCGTCGATCCCTGGGACGTCAAAGTGGCTAGTGTCGATCCGATTCGATTGGCAACGCGACGCGGAGTTTCCCTATCGGAAATATCCACTTCTCCAGAGAACGGAAGTCAAAATTGGCCATTATCCAAAAGTCCAGTCAAGATACCATCTCCTTGGTACAAACCCGCAACAAGTTCTTCAAGTTTTCTGTACTCCGAAGCCAGAAGACAATTCGAATCTCACTCAGCAGGCAGTTTGCAAAACATTCAGAGGTAAATTATAATTGCTCATATTGAGCATACTTTTAAATTGGACAAATAATTTGAAATTTGGAACTAATTTAAATTTAAATGTCCCTCGCATCACCTGACTCTCAAAAGAATAAAAGAGATTAGGAAATTAAGGTACCGCCTGGTACTACATCCGCTTAGCATTATTACATTCTCATTTCATCATCAATTTAATTAGGAATGTTTTTTAATCACGCGTTGTGAAAATAATACTAGAAGCATTTATTTAAAAAGTTGTCATCAACAACTTCGTGACAGGTACAGTCCTGAGAGTTTGATTAATTTAAATATCATATGATCTTACCATATACCATACATTCATGCAGGTTTGAACTATGTATGGTAAAATAAAATATCGAAATTATACGCAAAAAGTAACTGAGAATGTAAAATACATTTGTGATATCGCAGTTATTACACCTCTTTCGAAATTAAAAGAGCGATATTGTAAAATCAAAAATTCATATTCGAATAGTGACTTAGGTACAACTCTGTAGGTCGAACAAGGCAAGCATTGAGTTACAAATTACAACTTCGATCACGTACCGCATTAAGTGAAGGAGAATAATTGACCGCCATTTTTGTCGTTTAAAAACCATAAGAAAGGCCGAATCTTTCAATAAAATTTATTACCGTGGAAAAGAATTTATAACCAATCACCATACACTTTGAGAAGAATTTAATTATAAGAAACGAACTTGCCACAGATAGAAGAATAATATATAAAATATAAAGAAAGTTTTATATATTATATATATTATATATATATATATATATATATTATATTTTCATTAGATCTGCAACAAATGGCATAACACCAGCAGAATCTGCTTCTTCGGATGTATTTTCTAAATCACCCAGATCGGAGGACAGAAAGAAAAGAAAGGCTAAAAGTGATTTTCCAGCCGAATTCAAAAATAATATCAATGTTAATAATTCAGTCAATGATACAGCACGAGTACACTTTGCGAAGGAAGAAGAAACAAAACCCGCAATTGCTAACGGAAGTTCGTGTCAGCCAATTGCAAATACGACCGTAGGTGATCCACAAAATTTTCCTTTTTTTAAACATCATTTCCCAAACAACATAACAATTACTGTAGAGGAATATCGCTTCAATGATAATAATCCTGAGGACAAGGCAGATTTAAAACTAGAAGATAATAAAGATACAGTAGGATCCATTGTCCAAGAACTGGTGGAATCCAGGTGAGATGTTTAAAAATAATCTAAATAAAAATATTTTTAAAATCCTCAAGACAAATTTATAACGCCCTGCAAAATTTGATTTCAATACAGATATATTTAGATACATAGATAAATCTCAAAAGTTATTAGAAGTAAAGTCTACTTTAATTTTATATTTTGGACAGGTATAGTCCTTTAATATCGACTCGAAGACGAAGTAGATCTCCATCCCCTCAAAAACGCTCCAAAATTGAGGATCAGGCAGGTATTTATAGAGATGGTCTTTAAATGTCTTTTTAATTATCATTAACTTTTTAATTATTCCTTTTATGTCGGAATGTGAGTAAGATCCTCCGGTATTTTTGGTTTGTAGGGATTATTTGTGAGAAGCCAATTTGCTAACCAAAGTATTGGATCTGCTGGTTTCAGTTTGCAACACTAAACAATATTTTGTTCAAACAGAATTACAGAAATAATACAAAAGAAACACTAGGAGTAAAATGAAATACAATATATACTTACCAAAGTTAACCCTTCGACTAACACTGTGTTAATAACTTCCCATAAATAATCAGCAGCCATTTCTCCTTTGAGAAGAGGTTCAATCACAACTGAAATATAATATTTGTTCAAAGATTAAAAAACTTTCTTAACTTTCCCATAAAAGATAAAATAATAAAGCTCACATTCAGGAAAGAAAAAGTGGATTTCCTTTTCTGCTTGTTCACGATTTTGACTACCATGCACAGAGTTTTTGAATTCTTCACCTCTTCTTCCAAATGTAGCACGAATACTATCAGGAAAATATAAACGAGCTTCAATAACCTGCGATAGAATAATTACTTGTTTAATTTCCAAACAAGTAGTCTGTCGATTTAATCATTTTCAAACATAAGAAAATGACCTTTGTCGGTCCCATTAGCCTTCGCCAATCCTTTATAGCCTGCTGCTTAGCTAGGACCATCGCGACAATTGGTCCGGAAGCCATGTACGCAACGAGATGAGCAAAATTAGTTTGACCATAACTGTCACAGTAGAACTCCGAAGCTTGCTCAGGTGTCAGTTGAACCCATCTTGTCTGATATACCTCAAATCCTTCTTCATAAATCCTGCGTTCAATTTCCTTTCGATAAATCACTGCTTCCGGTTTTATAATCGCTAAAGTGCACTCCACATCCAGTTCTTCCTCGACTCCTTCTTCTTTTTCTTCTTCTTCTTTTTCTTCTTCTTCTTCTTCATTTGGGACACAAGGCTCGCATATAATTGGAGAATGTTGCCTTTCTTCTTCTCCTGTTCTCATAAATTTCAACTCCCATGGTTCTATGAATTTGTACTAAAAATCGAAAAACATATCTATAGAATATTCAAAATATATGAAATGTGTTTATAAAAAAGAGAGCAATTTGTGTACAGTTCTTGAAGAATCGCTCGAACATTGTGAGCTTGATGGTTGCGTAAGTACATTACAAAAAGGTAAGTCAGGCTCGGATTTTATGAGCCTAGTTCCATATCCATCTTTACAACTAAAGGTTTCGTTTTGTAAAAGGTGTCCATCTTTTCCTTCAATAGATTGTCCTAAACACTTTTGAAATGGGAGTAGAGGCACTTTTCTCTCGTGAAACTCTCCTTTTTCTGCAGAACAGTCGCCCATGCTGTGAAAAATAATGTTCAAGATTAATTTCTAAAGTTTAATAAAATTACTGATGTCAAGGTTATATGCATTTAATTATTTGTTTCTTTACATTTGTATTTTGTTGTAAGAGTTATAATCCAACAAACTTTGACGTTAATTTCTTTTAATGTTCCTTCCTGGATTTTTTTTTATATAAATAGTATAAACGATGACTTAGCAATGAAATATTATAATTGTTTATGTTTGTAATTTCGGAAATACAGATGAAGTTGGCTGCTTCAAATTCGATTTCGTTTGTTTTTAATCATTTGAATTCAAACAATTCGGAGTTTTTTTATCTCTTATCACACCGACGTTTAAATTTACCTTGAAGCTCACTTCTTACTTGTTTAATTAATAAATAGAGATTAGCCGAATACACAATGTGGAGTGCAATTACTTGATTTAACAATTTGTACACAATTTACCATATTAATATAATCTGGTTTAATGCATCGAATAAACTGTATATTTTATCTAATAATTTACTCTCTAATTAATTGCAGATAATAGGTCTCCTTTATCTCCGTTTAATGAAATTGACATAATTATACCCAAAACAGACACTCGGAATAACGAAAACTCGTCGAATACGTCACCTACAACGGAGATTATACTAGATCTCGGAACAAAAATTCGAAAAACAAGTGTATCTATGCCGAGCAAACTCGATGATATGGATGATCTCCGAATTGATGACCAAAAGGTAAAAATTCAAGTTACATATTAATATATAAAAAAAAAGAAGTTAGGATTATACATAGAAAACATATTCTGACAATCTCGAAATCTGAACCTATATTTCTCTTCACCTATTGGTAAGATTTTAGGGAATTTTTAAAGGATTTAAAAAAAATTCAAAATAGTTTCAAGATTTTCAAGGTAATTCAAAATATAAAAAATGTTTTTGGATTCTTTAAAATCTCTTGAAATACCCTGAAATTTTTTTGAATTAATTTTGTATATGAGGGAATGGTTTTTAAGACTAAAATCAAATTATTGAGAATTAAGATATTTTAAAACAAGATTTTGAAAAATCATCATAAACATACATTATTGACATCCTAGTCAAATTAAATTTTATATTCCTCATTAATAAGTTTACTTTAATCGGAAATTCGATCAATAATCTTTGTGGTATATTTTCCAAATTATGAATCATATTAATGACACAAAATCGACTTTTCATCACACAAATATAGATAGAGTGTAAGACGAGAACTTAAATTATTGTATTTTGCATTGTTACAATGAATAGTCGAAGTGTAAATGTTCCTATTTATCCTTTGTAGGTGAT
This sequence comes from Synergus laeviventris, assembly GCA_032275145.1. Lineage (NCBI taxonomy): Eukaryota > Metazoa > Arthropoda > Insecta > Hymenoptera > Cynipidae > Synergus > Synergus laeviventris. Next base: position 2,693,368 of record JAUESI010000008.1, on the reverse strand, counting down.
ATTTTATGTTCCAAGAGGACAAATCTTGAGATCGTGAAAGAAGGCTTGTTAATTATTCATATAATTCTTTTTTTAATTAAGCGTTTAATTCGATTAGTAATATTATTGTTCTTTTCTATTTATTAATTTGCAACACTCCGTTTTTAAGAATGACAAGGAAAATATTAGTCTAAAATTCATTTCATTTTTGGCTTTATATGTATTTTAAAAATTTTAAGCTTTTGCATTTTTTAATACTACAATGTCATTCCTTATCGTCTCAACCTTTCATAAATTAAAGATTATTGTACCAAATCTCTACTGATCTACCAGAAACCGGATTCGTAAACAATCAAGATATTATATAATAGTTCTAATCGTTAAATACACTGCAGACAATTCCCTGTGAAAAATTATCTTTCTCATTCAGTCGCTGCCAACGTCTCGTAGACGATACACAGGTGTTTTTGATCTAAGTGTGTCAAGATTAAAGTGCTTCAACTTTATTAATACCTAGTAGATTAAAGAATATAAAAACCACTCTTGCGATGAAAGAGTCAAAGGGCGACTTTTCTAATATGAGGAAACATGTACTTTTGAAGGTTCTAAATTTAAATGAAGCTAAAAATACCTTTTTAAAAGAATATTGCCAATCTAAAGCATCATCTTTGCACTATTAACTAATGCTAATCTGAAAAATAGTAATAATTTAAAACCGGATATGTTAATTAATAATAATACATACCATATTATTTAATAAACTATTTTTTTCAGGGAGTAAACTCGAAATTTTCTAGGCCGGAAAGTGAAAGCAGTACAACTTTCAGTAACAGTGGATCGACTCCAAATGGAAGTGAATTATGCTCTGAAACAGAAGATGAGAATGATGATGCATTTTCCAAGTATGTAAAAAACGATAATTAATTAATTATAATAATTAATTCTCTCTTCTAACATCTCAAGTTGGCTCTATGTTTAAAAAAATTATAATAAAACCACTTGTCGGATATAATTAAATTGTAATTTCGAACATCCACTCGTCAGACTCTGTTAAAAATCATGTTTTAAAATCCAGAATTGCTATTGGAACAATATGTTACTGTAATTAATACATGAGGTTCTCATTATTGTGTTCAGCAAGGGGTTCTCAATCGATTACTTACCTCATTATTTCGGTCAACGCAAACTCCACATTTCAAAGTTGTTTACAGTTCCCGCTTACATTCTCGTGGAAATACTTATTTTTCTGTACTAGCGTACGAGATGACATGCCCAGTCGTGTTCAGGGACTTCTCGAGTGAACGTCACAATATTTCTTTTGATATCACCTCTGGGTTATCGTGAACGGTTTTTCTCCGTCGACTAATGACTCGCCTAAATTTTTGCTTCTAATTCTTTACTTTTTGTGTCTTAAAGTATTTTTTTTTTTATTAAAAAAAATAAAATTTATTCTGGTGTCTCTTGAATAGAGTTTGGTGAAAATTATTATTCGTGTGAAGGCATTTTAGATTCTATTTTTAAAAAAGATAATCATCTGTTCGTTATGAAAATGAACCTATTCTCTGCTGTAAATCAATCTGCCAGTGACTCTCCATCACTGCATGGACTTATTTTTTCTCATCCAGTGAAGATACGTTTCGAAAATTTTGTTTTAAAAATTTGTTGTTTTCATTGAAAATTGGACAATTGTTGAGTTAAAATGATTCCAAGGTACGATGTGGGAAGCGCCGTATCTCTACAAAGGTATATAATACCAATAATACTAAAGTGATTTTTATACATGTAATCAAGATCTAATTATATCTTTTGCATATGTCTATATATATTTTACACTCTGATAAGAAGTTTCAAGTTCGAAGTTGAAAATCTAACTTCTATAATTTATCATATATAATCTTGAAATATAATATAATTTTCAGAATTCCGTTACAAACACCCCCAAGGCGAAAAACTGCATCGCCAACATCAAATCGGAAAATGGGGAACGAAACTTTAGAACTTCCAGGCGTACAAAGTCCACACTCAACTATAACTAGCGTGAACAGTATCCAGAGTCTCCTAAAGGAAAAGTTTCAGTTATCGTTGCCTCAGGCACTTCGAAGCAATAAAAAAAGACAAAATGCTGACTACAGGTACATTTTCTTTCAATTCTGGGGATATAAATGTGAATATTAATTATTAAATATTTTAAAAAGGAAACATGAAAGTTAATCTATAAAATTCTATTATTTACAGACTTCGAGCGTTTGTTGGGATGCTATTCCTATGCATCGTCTTCCTTGTTGGATTTGCACATGTATACTATACCACTCACGTCCTACAGCGTGCTTACTTTGATAGGTTTAGGTACGTGTTTAGAGATTAATTTAACTAGGTTTTGGAATTCATATCTTCTGGTGCCACATGACCTTGAAGTTTTGGTGCTTCCTACCACTTGATACATAGTCTTAAGATTTGCTACCAATTGTTGGTCACAAGTATAAAAAATGTTTCAAAAATTCTCACAGGTTTAACAAGAACGAAAGAGTGATGCACATTTACAATCGTGCTGGTGCAGAGATCATAGCAGCTCGTCTAGGGGTCCAAATATCATCCGAAAGTGGAGTGTTTCCTTGTCTGCCACATCACCAACGAGGAGACTCAGTGTGTCTCGAGTGGTTACAACAAACTCGCCTCTACCTAGCCCACACCAGACGTGAATTGATGGACTGCTACCACTTCACTTGGCAAAGTTTAAATCCATCGTTCGACCCAAAAGACTGTTTCGATTGGTCCCCTAAACGAGGTCATTGGTACGGAGGAGGACAGATTCAAAACATGGCCTACCCTCTTGAACAAGGGAAGTTAGACCTCAGTCCTTTCATAACCGGCGACATTCAAAAGCACCCCTTTGGAAACGTTTTAAAAAGATACTTTCTCAATTCCAAAGGAGCGACAATTCTTGTCGACAGTGAGACACCTCTCTACGTATCGATCAACGCTAACAGAAGCAAAGAATTCTGCCTTCAGGCCAAACATGACAACTTTGCCTACACCAACCACCTCACTACTCTTCCTCAACTAAACTATGCGATCTGTGCCACTGACAATATGAAAAATCTTCATTCTACAATGGCTGAAAAAAGTCTCTGGGATGGCCTGAAGCCACACGAACTTCATGCTGTTCATACTCTTCTTACTGAACCCGTTTGGCAGATATCTCCTACGAATGAAGCTGCTATTTACAACTACACTGAGGACGTCATCGCCTTAGGATTTCTCAGACAAGGTCACGTGCTACTCAGCGAAGAATGGCAACCGAATCCAGGAGACTTTGTTCTCGATGAAAAGCGATTTCCCTCGATGGAAGAGACCATCAACATCATTCATCGGAGAGGTTTTCGAATCGTCTTTAGTATTCAGCCCTTCATCTCCACCGAATCTCAGAATTTCAGAGACGCAGTAGCCAATCGGCTCTTGATATCTGAAAGAGGTAGCGATCCCAGAATTCCAGCACTCACCAGATATAAAAATATTAACAGTGCTGGTGTTCTAGACATCAGCAACAATAAAACCCTTCCCTGGTTGGTAAACAAACTCGAAAATCTTATAACAAAGTATCACGTGGATTCGTTTTATCTGGACTTGGGAACTGCTCACGATATGCCTCATTATTACAAATGCGAATATCCTCTCACAAATCCCGACGAATACAAGACAATATTCACTAAAGCAATTTTGAATTTCGTACCCGTGATTGGTGTCTCTAGTGCGGTTTCGAGACCCAGGGCTCCAGTGTTTGTTTCCTTGCCACCTTTTGCTTCCTCTTGGAAAGCGATTAAGACAGTTATTCCTACGATTTTAAGTTATGGGATGATTGGGTATCCTTTCATAATGCCTGGAGCCGTTGGAGGAGACATTGCTCTACCGATGTCGGATAATAATCCTGACAATGATTTTGAAGTCAGTCTTCCAGATAAGGAACTTTACGTTAGGTGGCTTCAGTTATCAACTTTCTTACCTGTGATCCGATTTACTCATCTTCCCAGCAAGTATGCTGATACCGAGCTTTTAGCTATGGCCAAATCATTGACGACCCTAAGACAAAAGACTGTTACACCACTCCTGAAGAAATATGCGAATAATACTTTGGACACAGGTCTTCCGATTATTAGACCACTCTGGATGTTGGATCCAACTGATCCAGCTTGTCATGTTGTGGTTGATGAATTTTCTGTTGGGGAGGAATTGATAGTTGCTCCTATTTTGTACTCAGGAAGCAGACAAAGAGAAGTTTATCTGCCAGCTGGAGTCTGGAGGGATGGAATTGATGGAAGTCTCAGAAAGGGTTCTAGGTGGATTCACAATTACAAAGTAAAGGACGTTCAAATTGCCTACTTTGTTAAGATGCCTGACAATACAAGATTTTAATTTTAAGATGATTTTGCGTGTTGCGGACACGGGAATCGCCTGTTTTTCAATCCAAGTGCAGTGAGAGCATTAGTGTGATATTTTCATTAGTGCATTTACTTATCACTTTTATAAAGTGCATGATTGTCATCATTATGACAATAACATTTTATCTATATCTAAATTGTTGGTTCATAATGTCCAGCTCAACATTTAATTTAATAGTTAGTTTTCTGTTTTGAAATTTTATGAATTTTCTGTGAATATTTTGAAACCTCTTTATAAATCTTTGAAATCTTCTGAAATTACTTAAAAGTAAAGAAAGTAGTCAAAACATTCTAAGGTATGGTTTATATTTATTATATTATTCCTTTTATCATATAGCATAACATTGTTATTTCTATTACAATAATCATAGCACCATGAACACTCCACAGTAAATTTTTATAATTCAATACTCGAAAACGCAATGAGTCGGTGCACTTCGAGGAATGAGAACAGAAAGGATGACTAGAGATTCTTTTGCATCGTAGATTATATTTTCGCATAATTACTGACTAGAGTATCGCGTATCCGAAAATTCCACAGCTCTGAACAAAGGATTTCTGAATTGTGAACTTATCGATCAACGATTAAGCTGTGTCTGCAATTATATCTATCAATTATATCAATTATATCATGCGAGAAAAAAAGTTAAGCTGACAGATCAGGCGCTTATTTTGCTTTAGCGACAAAAATCCTCTATTCAAATCTGTAAAATGCGGAGACAAAATCTTTGGACGCAAAAAATTTGAATTGGATGTCTCTTCTTAGGCCAGAGAATTTGTTATTTCAAACATACGATTATAATAAACATTGGGTGGAATATTTTCTTAATTAATATTATTTTTATGTTTTCAGCGAAAATTCTCCCTTTATGTATCGCAATATCTGTAAATTATGTTTCTCCCGCAATACCGGATACGCAATTAATTAAATGCCGATAGATTGATTAAAATTCAATTTCGTCGTTCCCATTCCCTATACGCGAACCATAGTAGGGCTTTTTTTTCCATGCATTTCTCGAGTACACATTTGACGGTTTCCTTTGTTTTTCCGTTCGTTATGTCATAGTTTCATCCCTAAATTGTTTTCTCTGAAAGCTCGTTCGCTAATTTAATCTTTTGCTTTTAATTCATCAGTGTGTGATAGTTCTGCTTCTCTCCATCGACGCTGTTCAAGTTTGAATTTTATTTAATAATTTTAACATCCTACCTAGATAGCTGGTCATTATTACTCATCAATAAATAATACATAAATACATACTTCATCTCCATTTCCTTTTACCATATTTGGTATTTATACCTTCTTTTTTCATGACCTCGTACGCATGTAAGTATGGTATATCTACGACTTTACGTTATAAAAAGCTTTAAGTCCGCAAAATAAAAGAAAACGATGACCTTGATGATGACGACTGAGACCTTAATCACCTTATAACTTAGTAATATAGCAATAATTCATAATAATTATTATAGTAAATATAAATCGATGTCTGCCGATTCTAACTTTTTCATCTCTACACACTTCCAAGGTGACATTTTCATTTAAACAATTTTTTAAACAATTTTTATTTTAATTATTTCTGTATCATAAAATGCAATTAAAAAATTGTAAAATTATAGAGTAAAAGTCATAAGTTAATTTCAAATTACATATCTTTCAGCTTAAAAAATTATTGAATAAAATTCTAGTAGTCAGATATAGTCACCCTAGCTGTGAAGAACATTTGTTATATTCGTTAGACTTCCTTCCAACACAAGCTAAAAAAATATTACTTAACAGTTTATCGTTGAATTAGAATACTTTCATCTATCTACATAAAGAAATATATATCTACATGTATATTAAAATTGCTAATAAATTGAAAAAATAAATACAAAGTATGGTTTAGGTGAAAAATAAAAGGTAACGAGCTTTCTATAGCCAACAAAAAAAGAGAGATGGTCAGTAGAAAAATCTATCTGCTACTTTAATAACTCCGCCTAGCTCAAACTTCCGTGACCCTGATCTCCATGAAAAATTATCACCATATTAAATCTATTAATGAATTCTGAAATCTTATATCTCATAACGCATTTAATGATCTAGGTAAAAATCTTAGTTTGTAACTCTATCTACAGTCATCCAAATTTCCATAAAGTTTCTAATCCACGTGCACCCTTTTCTCTTATTTTTCGAATCTTCAGTAATTCTTTAAATTCCAATCACTTGAAGTCCTCCTTACGAATAATCTCGTATTAAAATCTGCCAATTCTAACTAGTATGTAAAATTTTCATTTAATCTGTTTTATCTTTCCCAAGCTAGAAATCAATTTTACAATTAGGAGTGAAATAATTGTAATATTAAAACTGACAATAGTAGCATATAGTCCCTTAAAAAATATAATAATAGTTAGATTATTTAGGACAACAACTTTTTGCATAAAAACTAAAATCCTGGATGTGAAAAAATACCGAAAAAATCATTCCCGAAAATTCAAATTCCCCACAAAAGTAAATTTCCATTTGCCGAAAATAAAAAATGCCCGAATTTTAAAATTCTCAAATATTTCCAAATTCGGTCATTTATAATTCGTTTTTTCTATTTTTCGTCAATTTTTGTAGTCAAAATTTATATTTCCGCTATTTTTGCATAATTTCAGGAATTATTTTTTCAGTGTTTTTCACATTCGGATTTTGATTCTTCGGCGAAAAGATGTTGTCCCGATAATTTGTGTAATATATATGTATAACAAAGTCGAACAATGAATAAATTCAGCATATCGAGAGTCAACTAAATATTTGAAACCACAAAATTCTCACTCTCATTTTATTTGCAATAACCACTGGCTCTAATTTTTGACCTATCGCTAAGGGGCATTCGTTATGATGGTCATCATCGTCATCATCACTATCATCATCAGTACGTCATTATAATGCATTATCACCTTCATTATCATATTCGCCACCCAAATCCTCATCATTATCACTGTAATTGTTATCGTTGACAGAGGAATAAGTACAAAAGTTTAATCACTTTTTTTTGGATTTTCCTATTCATTTAACTCCTTGCATTCTTCTATAATCTAGTTTTATGTAAGTAATTTTAAGTTTTCTAGAAATAAATCTTTCGATTTGGCTGTATCACTGACACTTTAAGCTAAGAATCTCAATTGCGTCAGTCATTCAGCAGTCGAAATAATTATCGTTATATTAGAATAATCGTTATCATTAGATCGCGGCATGTCCTTTGGATGGATGTTCTGCGACTTGTGCTACTGAACGGAACGCTGTTCGAACTTCACATAGATTGGAAATGGTTCCACGGATTTATTGATAGTCTATATCTCTACTTTCGGAAAGTCTTTCCATTTCAGGAAGTGGCTTGTACTCGGCTAAAGTATTCGTCGCTTGAATCTTTCTTTCCTTTAAGATGTGTCAAAAACACAGAAAACATTGTAAGTTTGTGAACTTTCACTTGAACCAAATCAACGTTTGATCAGCAAGCAGCAATTTGTAAAAAGAGAAATCGTAAATTGAAATCTTATAACAAGTATTAGATTGAAGAATATTCGCCCGAATCGCCGTCCCTTTTTTTTATTACATATTTATGTGAGAGTCGCATTCTGCCTTGTTGATCGAGGAGAGAATGAGAGTTAAGCAGAGAAATCCGCGTGAAAAGCATGTCTCGTTCGTAAAGTCGATCAATAACGATTTTTTCACGTCAGAGAATTTGAAAATCCTAAATAAATATATTAGGTTAACTAGTATATATGTGCTGAATCAGTCCCATAATCGGTAAGTTTCAACTACAGGTCAACTCGAGGTCACTTCGGTGTATTTCTCCCGTCAGCTTCAGTCATCATGTTCAATATTCAATTGTTCAGGTTCTCTGTATTCTGTTTATGCAATCACTGTAGCAGTCCTTTAAAAATGTGCTTGAGAATATGTCTTGTTTGTGTGCGAGTGAATGCAAGTGTATGTTCTATATGTTTGTATGTTTGCTCGTTAGTATTGATTAGTATTTATCAGTATTTTTCTTTTAAATATAGGCATCGGCAGGTACAACTGTTAATTCAGTTAAGAATACCTATCGCGAAATTCAAGACGCGATACTCCTCACACCATGAATTCTTTTAGATGAATCGATCTCTTTTTTCTAGCTCGTTAAGTCAAACTCAATGTTATTCTTGTATTCCTCTTCTCTTTTATTCTCTCCTCTCGCAACAAAAAGAGTACATCCAAGAGGAGTTTACTGTCTCCCTCTCTTTCGAAAATAATAAGTTAAGATTTGAAAACAGATTGCCTGTCCATATTTTCAGCAGCGAGTATAACCTTTGGGAGCCACGGGACGGGACAGACGATTGACCTATGGTCAATCTCTTTGGAATGAATGGTCCAGATTGTGAATCGGAAGTTTGTCTGGACGCGGCTCAGAACTCGACTATGATGGCTGAGCAGGCTGCTATTCCCTAGAATTCAAGTCTGTAGGCACTGCAGCTCGTCTCGTGATCTTGAAGATTAATGGTGCATCTAGATGCCGATGGGGAAAGGTCTATATGGTGAGCTGCTAATGCCTCTTCGTTATCTGCCACCCAATATCCCAAGGTGTCTGTATCGTAAGTTGGAATCATTGTCACCTCTGAAATCAAATTAAGTAAAGACGTCAAATTTTTCATTCTAACTGACTGGAAATCTTGGAATTCTTAAATTCTTTGCAGTTCCTTTAAAATCTTTACAAATTCCTTAATATCATTTAAAATACTTTGAAATGTTTTGGAATATTAGATTGTAAAAGGGGTTTGGATAAGAAAATTTCTTTAGATAAACTCACCCAAATCTTTATCTTCCCAAGTCTTCTTTGCCTCGAGTAAAGCATCATAAACTTCCCGACTGGGTTCCGTACCGCTGAAGACGTAGTACCTAGCCCTTATTCTCTTGAAGAAATCAAGAGCCGTGTAGTAGGAATTTCCATGATGTGGAACATAGGTTAAATCCATATAAACTGGTTGGACTTTATTCTTGGAGTCTTTCAACTTCTTCTCATTTTTAGCTGGACTTTCAGAACGTTTCTTATTCTTTATATTTTCTGAAATAACCTTCTTCGCCTGTTTTCGTTCCTTCTTCGGTGTGCCAGGAGATCCTTTATTTGAAACTTCATTTGGCACTGGTGCTGGAGAAGGTAATCTCAGTGGCTCCCCCCAGTCACTAACAACATCAAAGTTTAGACTATCAGGTGATAAGTCACAAGAACTACTGCTTGGTTGACATGGACTTCGTAAATTAAACTTTCGTGGTGGTTTTGGTGATGGTAGACCTAGAGGACTTCCCCATCCTTCTATTGGATCCTTTTTAGATGGAACTTGGTCATCCTTTCCTTTGTCTTGAGGAACAGTGGAAGAAGCTAAAGAAGATCCTTCCTTTGAATCTTTCAGGTCCAACAAAATCTTATCTGAATCCAAGTCTGCTTCATCTACGCATTTCTTAGAATCTAATTTTTGACTGAAACCACCGAATTCTTTTTCTTCTGTTAATTTTTTGGTAGGTGTCTCACTGTGAGAAGGTAGAGGATCGCTAAATTTTACACCGGTTTCGGATTTGGTAACAGCAGTTGGAAGTTCACCATAGAAGCTGCCAGTCATAGAATCCTGTTCCAAATGACGAGGAGAGTGACCAACATGCGAAGCGGCTGAAAGCGGTGAACTTGGAAGCTCATCATCAGAATAGGTGTGTCTTTCTTCAATGCTACCCCAAATGTGAGCAGCTGCCCTACTGTGTCCACTACTTAGGTCACTGCGAGGGCTGGTAGGTCCAGCGTCTCTTTCACTCATTATATCAGAACCAGGACTTGGAACTCGGTGAACATCAGTTGATTTCAGATCTTCAGTCGCGCTTCCAAGACTATCATGTAAGTGATCATCAACCTTAACATCCGTTTTCTCGGTGATGACTACAGTCTCACCCTTATCGTTGGTAGCTTCCGTCACCTCCTGAGTGGTGGTGATTATTTCTCCATCATCAGACATTGTTCTTGTGGTTGTGATTATTGTTCTTATAACTTCACCTGATCGGAAACCTTCAGGAGTGCTTGTTCTGGATTTTCCCTCAATTCTTTTATCAGGTGTCGATCTTCCAGAAGGATAAGGATGAGCAGATGCTCCGTCTCTAATTAAAGGAGACATAGGAATGTCAGGTGTTGATTTTCCACTATATTGAATATCTTTAGGTAAAGACATATCAGGAGAAGATTTTCCAGACAAACTCTTGTCATCAGATACTAGATCCTTTATCAAAGGAGAGAGCGTGTGCTCTAATCGTTCAGCAGATATTTTATCGAACATTTCCAATTTTTCTTCTAATTTTGGATCAGGTGTTGACTTTCCAGACTCGTAGAAAGATTTTACATCAGGCGTAGTGACACCGGAAGTTGAAGTTACAGTCGTAGTTGTTTCTTTCATAACTGTTTTTATTTCTGACACCTTTCCTGATTTCTCCCCCTGAGAGGAGTCAATGAGCTTGTCGAGTAATTCTTCTCTTTCAAGTACGTCACTAGATTCTGTCACGTCTTTCATGGTTGTCACTTTACCATTTGAGTCAGTGACAGTTGTTACAGTTGTCACGATTCTTTTGACATCGCTTGTAATTTCAGGAGTACTTTCTCTGCTTATTACCTTTGTTACAAATTCTGAAGAGGATTTCGAACTCTCAGTAACTTCTGGTTGTCCTTCGCGAGATATAATGCAAGTGTAGAGCTCTGGTTTTTCAATTTCAGAGGTGCTAACTTTGTCCCCGAATCCTTCATCAATTACTACAGTTGTTGTAATTTTGGTTGTTACAGTTTCAAGGATCTCCGGTTCTTCCTCGTAGACCATTACCTCTCGTTTCACATCCTTGGGCAAATCATCAAGATCTTCCGGTTTATCAAAATGGCTTGCTAAGTGGGTTGTCTTCAAAACTGTAGTTTTCATTGCATCAAGGTCTTCCTCAGACTCAGCAACAAGATCTTTTGTAGCTGTTTTCTCTGCATTTGGAATTTCTTTATGATCCGTTGGTTTGCTGTCCTGCTTGTTTTCAGTAACTTCTTGAGATGTAGTTCCCGTGGTACTGGTCACATCGGATTCAGGAGTGTCAGCACGTCCACCAAGGTCAGGTGTTGATTTTCCAGACAAGGTGGTAATATGTGTTGTTCGCATTTCGGTTATACCACCAACAAATGCTTTGTGGAATGGACTTTCATAATCCGGAACGTAAGTAGGAATCGACTTGGCGAGTTTATCATCGAAGGGTTTAATTTCTGGCGTTGAATATCCGGAAGACTTCCTATCGGGAGTGGACAATAATGAACGCTCAAAAGAATCTTCAGGTTCTTCCTCCAGGAATAAGAGCTTGTCTATTACATTGTCCCTCGATAATTTCTTAATGAAAATAATTTCATCAATGATTTCTAAAATGATATATCTTGGCACACCTGTTTTATTGATTACTTCTTGTAGAGATGTCTCTGTAATTTTCTTTGCCTTGGTTATGTAACCTTCTAACAAAATAGTTTTAACTTCCGTGCGCTTTTCATCAGACACTGATATTTCCTCAGGTATTTGCGTTTCTAAAAGATCCGTACTTTGTTGGAAAGATACTCGAGATACCGAAATTTCTGGTTCGGGACTCGGACTAGGACTTTTAAAAATTGGTTTAAGGGATTGTATGTCCTGTTCAATCATGCTTACTTTACCATCAATGCTATCCTTCTTGATATCATGTGCCGTAAGATCTTGATCCTTAAGACTAGCTAAACTAGATCGCTTCGAATCAGACACCACAATGGCATCGCCGCTATCTTTTGATTCGGAACTTTTTGAATCAGTGGTCTTTAATTCAATTATAGTATCCATTTCCTTAATAGAAGATTTTCCAAGCTCTAGAATATCACTTTCGAGAATGTTTTGTCTCGTTAATTTTTTTACTACAATAATCTCTTCCACAATTGCAATAATAATGCTCCTCGAAATTAACATTAGGTTCGCAATTTCATCCACATTTTTCAATGATAACTTTCTATGCTTCTCAATATACTCCTCGGAGATATATTTTTCTATATTTACTAGTTTCTCCACTGGTAAGTCATCAAACTTATCCTTATCTACTGAATGCAAAATTTCTTGCTCTTCTTGGTCAAATTCAATAATAATATCTCTAGGAATGTTCAATTTTAAAATCATTTTCTCAATTATACAGATTATCACTGACTTCGGAACTGAACGAGACACACTCATTTCATCCAACACTTGTGCACTTACTTTTTTATTTTTACTCAGACATTCATTTAGCACATAATTCTCTATTTCCACTCTTTCCTTATGTTTAAGATGCACAACGTCTTTTACATCAGGTACTATTTGCGATTTTACTTCACCAGATTGTTTCGATCCAATTGTCTCTGAAACTTCTGTGTGAACTTCGCTGGCCAACAAACTTCCTTTTCTGGAATCAGTCAGTGTTTCCAATGATGACTTCGTCTCATCTTTTTCTTGCAAAATGCTTGTTTTTATAGGATCTTCTAAAGCCCCCGTGACATGTTCTAGAAGATCAATTTTGTCACTTGGTTTATCCTCGAATAAACTTGCTGCTCTAGATCGACCCAGAGGTGTTCTCTCGCCGCCTTCAAATAAACTGTGTGATCGGGAACGATCCTTAGGCGTTCTGTCCTCTGTTGGTGATTCTGCCCTAGATGGTTTGGGATCATGCACATCTGATTTTTGTACTTTTTCAGTTTCATGTGTAATGCTAGATGATCTTGATTTATCTAACACTTCCTTCCTATCTCCTTTTTCACTACCAACACTTGATGACCTTGATCTCTCTTGATCAGTGACTTTCAATTTGTCTTTTGATAGATCATGTTCAAGTTTTTCAACAATCACACTCGGTGATCTAGATTTAGTAAGAGGATCTTCTTCATGATCAATCTTGTCTCCATCAATGCTAGGAGATTTTGACCTGTCAAATCCATCTTTCTCGTCGGATTTATCGCTGGTGGAACTCGGTGACTTGGTTCGGTCGATGGAATCTTCGTCTAGCTTATCGCTTATTATACTGGCTGATCTGAGACTCTCAACATTTTCTTTTTCTGATTTCTCGTCATATTTAGATTCACTTATCAAAGAAGGCTTCCTTAATGGTTCTGGTGTCAGTTTTTCGCTCACGATACTCGAGGATCTTGATTTACTAACATCGGCCAAATATTTTTCCCCTTCTTTGTCACCAGCAATGCTGGGTGACTTTGATCGATCTGTTGAATCTTTCTCATCAACTTTAGCACCTGCTGTTGTCATTTTAATCGAGTCGACGAAATCTTTCACATCTTGTTTGTCACTGATGATGCTAGATGATCTAGATTTAATAGTTCTATCCTCCATGAAATCTTTCTCACTTATTTTATCGCCTGCGATACTAGGAGATTTTGAGCGATCAGAAGATTTTATATCAGGCTTTTCACTAGAAATACTAGAAGTTCTAGACTTAGTAATTTCTTCTCCTAAGAAATCTATCTCACTTGGCTTATCACCAGCAACACTTGGAGATTTCGATTTGTCAGCTGCTTCCTTATCGTGTACAAAATCTGTTACTGCAGCTGCTTTCTCACTGACTATACTCGCAGATCTTGACTTAACCATAGATTCTTCAATCAAATCTTTCTCGTCCAGCTTATCACCAGCAATACTAGGAGACTTTGATTTGTCAGCAGGTTCTTTTTCACGTTTAACATCCATTACTGTTGGTTCTTTCTCACCAGCAATACTTGATGATCTTGATCTAACCATAGATTCTTCAAGCAAATCTTTCTCATCCGGCTTATCACCAGCAATACTAGGAGACTTTGATTTGTCAGACGGTTCCTTAACGTCGTTATCATCCACTGCTGGGTCTTCCTCAGAAGCAATAATCTCTGATCGCGATCTAACCATAGATTCTTGAAGGAAGTACTTATCACCAGGCATATCACTAGCAATACTGGGAGACTTTGGTTTTTCAGCAGCCTCTTTTTCATGTTTCACATCTGTTACTGCTGGTGCGTTCTCACTAGCAACACTTGATAATCTTGATCTAACCATTGATTCTTCAAGCAATTCTTTCTCTTCAAGCTTATCACCAGCAATACTAGGAGACTTTGATTTGTCTGCAGGCTCTTTTTCACATTTAACATCCATTACTGTTGGTTCTTTCTCACCAGCAATACTTGATGATCTTGATCTAACCCTAGATTCTTCAAGCAAATCTTTTTCATCCGGCTTATCACCAGCAATACTAGGAGACTTTGATTTGTCAGATGGTTCCTTATCGTGTTTAACATCTGTTATTGATGGTGCTTTCTCGCTGGAAATACTTGATGATCTTGATTTCACCATTGATTCTTCAAGCAATTCTTTCTCTTCAAACTTATCACCACCAATAGCTGGAGACTTTGGTTTTACAGCAGATTCTTTTTCATGTTTCCCATCCTTAACTGATGGTGCTTTCTCACTAGCAATACTTGATGACCTTGATCTAACAATAGATTCTTCAAGCAAATCTTTCTCGTCAGGCTTATCATCAGCAATACTGAAAGACTTTAATTTTTCAGCAGCCTCTTTTTCATGTTTCACATCTGTTAGTGCTGGTGCTTTCTCACTAGCAACACTTGATGATCTTGATCTAACCATAGATTCTTCAAGCAAATCTTTCTCGTCCAGCTTATCACCAGCAATA
>JAUESI010000008.1:2664349-2674954 GCA_032275145.1 Synergus laeviventris | reverse complement strand
CAGCAATACTGGGAGACTTTGATTTTTCAGCAGCCTCTTTTTCATGTTTCACATCTGTTAGTGCTGGTGCTTTCTCAGTAGCAACACTTGATGATCTTGATCTAACCATAGATTCTTCAAGCAAATCTTTCTCGTCCAGCTTATCACCAGCAATACTGGGAGACTTTGATTTTTCAGCAGCCTCTTTTTCATGTTTCACATCTGTTAGTGCTGGTGCTTTCTCAGTAGCAACACTTGATGATCTTGATCTAACCATAGATTCTTCAAGCAAATCTTTCTCGTCCAGCTTATCACCAGCAATACTGGGAGACTTTGATTTTTCAGCAGCCTCCATTCCATGTTTCACATCTGTTACTGCTGGTGCTTTCTCCCTAACAACACTTGATGATCTTGATCTAACCATAGATTCTTCCAGTAAATCTTTCTCGTCAGGCTTATCACCAGCAATACTGGGAGACTTTGATTTCTCGGCTGGTTCTTTTTCATATTTAAAATCCGTTACTACGCCTTCTTTCTCACTGGCTATACTCGCAGATCTGGGCTTAACCATAGATTCTTCAAGCAAATCTATCTCGTCAGGCTTATCGCCAGCAATACTGGGAGACTTTGATTTGTCAGCAGGCTCTGTTTCATGTTTCACATCCGTTACTGTTGGTGCTTTCTCACTAGCAATACTCTCAGATCGCGATCTAATCATAGATTCTTCAATAAAATCTTTTTCATCTGCATTATCACCAGCAATACTAGGAGTCTTAGATTTAACTACTGATTTTTTGTCTGCCTTTACATCAAAGTGCTGCTTAGCTTCTTCTTTCAGAGTAGAAATACTCTCAGATCTAGATCTAACCATAGATTCTTCAAGCACATCTTCATCACTAGGCTTATCACCTGCATTACTGGGAGACTTTGAGCCGTTACCAGATTTTTCATCCTCGAGAGTTTTTAGTGCTTCCTTTTCATCGAAGATACTTCCTGATCGAGGTTCAGCAAGTGATTCAGCTGTATCCTTTTCAACATTTGGGGATTTCGACTTTTCAGAAAACTCTTTTACATCTGGTTTTTTATTAATAATACTCGTTGATCGAGACTTGTCAAGTGGTTCATCTTCTTCTTTGTTACTAGCAATACTTGCAGATCGATATTTTTCAAGAGAATGCTCAGGTAATGATTTTTCATCAGGTTTGTCTTCTGATATACTCGCAATTCTGGATTTTGTTTCTTTTTCTTCTACCTCGTCACTAACAATAGCTGTCAAATTAATATCATCTACCTTTGGAACAGATGATACGTCTCCCTTCTCACTAACTATACTCGAAGATCGAGATTTTGAAACTGGCACAGCCTTCTCCCTAATTGTACTTGACGATACATCATCAGTGAGTTTCTCTGGTAGACTTGTAGGTTTGGAAGTTTCTTCAAATGATTTAATTTCTATTTCCTCTGCTTTTTCTACAAAAGACGTTTTTGCAGAGATTACTGGCTTTTCAGTAGGACTTCTAGAGAATACACTTTCAGCTGGCGACACATCTCCTGAATGTCCTAAATCTGGTGACTTTAACTCTCCAAGTTCCATTAGCTTGTCTACTGTTTCTCGCGTCTCGCGTGATTTCTCTAGAAGAGATTCCGATGTCTTTTCTGCTGTTGTTTCGGCTGCTGATATTTTATCAGATGTTTCAACCTTTTTTTCTAAACTATCTTCCAGGTCTTGAGAGCGCCGAGTACCCACTGGTGATTTCTCCAAACTATCAACTGGTGAAACTTTCTCCTTAGCCTCTGATCCTGATTTTTCCGAGATTTCATCAGAATGCAAGGAATCTTTATCCATCACCAAAGAATCTTTATCTGGTGTAGATTTCACAGAAGCTTCTTTCAAAGAATCTGGAGTAATTGATTTTGTGAAAGTGATTGTTCCTGCTGCGCAAATTTCTGTTTCATGGCCACCATCCTCACTACTAGCAGTTACTAGCATTTTACGAACCGTAATGTCTTGTACTTCCTGATCATCAACCTTCTCCTGTAATTCTTCAGCTGAAGCTTCACCTGAAAATTTATCTACAATACTTTTCTTTCTCTTTTCAATCAATGGTGCAGTTATATCAGCTGGCTTAGTTTCTGGCAAAGCTGTCTCAACTTCTGGACTCTTCTTCTCATCAATTCCCTTCAACGGAGCCACTACTTTCTCCTTAGCTTCATCCAAATACTTCTCGGTAGCATCAATCACTTCTGATTTTTCGGATATTTCAGGGTCCTGAATACGAGTATCCACTTCCTCTCTCTTTTCCTGAATCTCATCTAATACTGATTCATTCTCTTTCCCAAGCTTTCCCTTGGTTTCTTTAACAAATTTCTCATCCGCTTCAATTACATCACTCGAATCTTCTTCACCACCCTCAGCTTCACTCAATTTTCTAGAAACATCGGGTGACTGCGTTAAGCCACTAACTTTGTATTCCTGTTCAACAGCTTCAAAGTCATCTTTTTCTGAATGAGTCTTCCCTAAAGATGTATCTTTTGCTTCCAATGCCAGTTCCTCATGAGTTCCTCGATTCTCTTCACTTATAAAAGCAGCTACAGCATCTTTCGAAGGAATATTTACAAATCCTTCAACAAGATCTTCTTCCAGGCTAACTGCACTTCCAGCTACGGGAATATCTTTTTTCTCTGTGACTTCTGTTATTGACTTTCGTTTTTGATCATCGAATTCAGTTTTATTTTCAGTAATATCTAGGACCAAATCTTTAGTAATATTTCTTTTGCTTATGATACTATCTATTATTTCCATAATAACATCTTCGGGAATTATTTTCAACAATGAAATCTCTTCGATAATCAACGTGGTAATCTTTGTTCCTCTATTAACATATTCTTTCTCAATATAATCTTCAACATCATTTCTCTTTTGGGGACTGATTACCACTACGGATTTCAAAATATCTTCATCTTCCACTGCCCTTACACCGGGGATTTCTCTCTTGGTAATAGTTTCAATGATCTCAATTATTCTTTCTCTAGAAACGCGCTTTATAATTACGATATATTCTATAATTTCTGTTGTAATCGTTTGCGTCCTGGAAATAATGATTTCTTCAATAATATTCTCAATACTAAAATTTTTATCGATTATAGTCTTAATATCAGCTGGTAATTTATCAGCAAGTTTTGAGGCTGCTTGCACTTCATGTTCGGATATTTTATCGACTGCGAACTTAGGAGAAGTGGGCGTAGATCCTGGAGTAACCACCACAAGTTCTGCTTTCGCTGGAGACAATTTTTGCTCAAATCCTATATCCGAAGATTCAATTTCTTCTTTGGTATCACCAGCCTCGTCAAATCTTGGTAAAAGTACAGTTTTTGTACACACTTGTTCCAAACCAGCTTCCATTACATCTACTTTACTATCATCACAGATATCTGATGTTTCACAAATTTCAACATCTGTCAGCAGATCTGAACCCATTTCTAAAGTTTTTTGACGATCCGAAACTTCATCCTTTGCAGGTGAAGTGACTTGAGTATCTTTCACAACCTTTATAAAAGGTTCTTCTTGAACTTCGATACCATTGGCTTTTTGATACGCTGGCAAATGTTTAGCAATCTCGCCCTGAAACATTTCCTCGACTTCTTCTTGAGAGGGTAGTTGTTCAGTAACGCCTACTTTCTTCGGCATGATGTCACCGATGCTTGATTTTCTATCTTTGTCCTCAAGTTCTGGCTTCTTATCACCAGCTGTAGATGACTTTGTGTCTAAAACTATCTGTGCTTCTTTCTTCTCAGCGATCTCAAATAGAGCTTTCTCTGACAAAAAATCATCTTCCTTGAGTACCTCTGCGACCTTTTTAACAATTTCTATCACATCTTTGGGTTTATCTTCAAGTTCTATTCCAGCAGTTCCTGCTAGAACTTCACCAATATCTCGAACGGCTTCTTTCATATCTGGAATATGAGCCAAATCCTCCTCCTTATCTTCTTCATCTTCCACTTGTTTACTTTCAGGAATAATAAACTTGACTTTTTCAGGCTCTTTTGAAATTGGAGAAACAGTTTCGACTGATGGTTTGATTTCCCCTAATTTTTCGGCAACGCCAGTTAACGTATCTGTAACAATGTCGGTTGGTGGAGGTAAATCAGCCAAATTAATTTGGTGCTCCCTTGGACCTTTTTCTTCAAGTGACTCCAATGAGTCTCTTAAACTGTCCTTCGCAGATTTAAATTTCTTCGAAGATTCCTGAATCAGGGCTTTGACTGCAATAGATTCTGCTTCTTCAACAGCTTCTACTTTCTTTTCTCCATCAGACAAAATCTCATCTTTCAAGTCCTTAAATTCTTTAGGCGGTGATGTCTTTTCATCCAGTTTGAGTTGTTCGCTAATTCTTGCTGCCTCCGCCTCAACAACATCAGCAGTCATGCATTCTCCCTTATGCTCTACATCCGATATACTCGTTTTTCTCACATCCTTTATTTCTTCTTGTAAGAATGTCGCAGTTTCTTTTATCGTTGCTACCTTTACATCATACACTTTAGGCTCCACTTGCTCAAAAGTGTCCGGTTTATCGCTAACTTTGCTTACTTTCTGGAAGACTAGCTCCATATTTACGTCTTCAAGAGGTAATTCATTTGGTTTAGGATCCTTTGGCGAACTAGACTTTGATGATGACTTATCATCAGTATCTTTATCCGAATCTTTTTTCTTCTTCGTCAATTTGTCATATCCCTTCTCAAACTTGTCGGCTACTTTACCGAAGAAACTAAACATTCCCTTCTGCTCTTTCACAGGTGGGGTAGGAGGCTCTTTCGAATCTTGGGGAGACAGAGCCTTTTCTTCCTTGTCTTTGCCGAAGTCGTCCATCCTGTAAAGTTTGGGATCAACTTCTTCATGAACTGGAAGATCAGCAACCTCATCAGGAGTCTTGACAGAATCTCGCTGAAGAGCTGCAACTGTCTGACGAACAGCAGGTGCCGGTATTTCTTCTGGAATGACTTCTTTGATTATTGGCGACACAACTTTTTCCTTAACCTCTTCAGCTACATGTTTCTCATCAATGTCTTCTTTAATATCATCTAAAGTAATTCTTTCATCTTCAGGCAAAGTTGGTGCAGTTGTCGTTGCACCCGACTCCAGAGTCGATATTCTCTCTTGAGACTCTTCCATCTTCTCTGGAATTGTTTCCTTCTGATCAACTTCTGGTTTCTGATCAGTATCTGTCGTTTTCTTCTCTGAAGAATCAAATTTATCAGGACTTAAACTGGAAGGTTCTTTGGTTATATCTTCACTGTCCCTTTTCCCTGAATCATCTTTGTCCTCAGTTTTCTGAACAGCCTCAGTTGCAGTGGCTATTATCTCCTTCATCTCTTCTTTCAATTGTTCCTTGTGTTCTGGAGACAAAATCTCAGAAGCTCTTCTTTCTTCTACCATTGCACCAGATGTTTCTGCAAAATCTAGTTTTTTCTCTGGAACCTCGTCCTTCTTTTCCTCAGCTTCTTCCTCCTTCGAAAATTCTTTATCATCGAGTTTCTTAACTTTCTCCGACTCAACTTCATCAAGGAAGTGCTTCTGCTCTCCTTCGCCACTCTGAACAGAATCTTCTGTATATATTTCTTCTTTTTCTACGATCAAGTACTCATCTTCCTCAGTCAACTCCTGGCTTGCTTTCCGGGAACTATCTTTCTTCGGGGCATCTTCTATCTCAGCAGTTACATCTTCTTCAGTCATATCTTCCTCCTTTTTGTCTGTAACTTCAGCAGTGATTTCATCATCTCCTTCGAAGCGTTCTTCCTTTCTCGCTTCTTCTATTCGCTCTGCTTTCTGAAGCACTGCTTCAATTTCCTCTACAACCTCCCTCTCTTCCTTAAGGTCCGCTAATACTTTACTTTCAATAGAATCAAGAGACAAGTCCTCGGATTTTTCGGTGAGACTCTTTTCCGCAAGTCTTACAACTGAATCAGGTTCTATTCCAGAGGGAGTTGACACGGTTGAGGAATCAGTTGTGCCTCTGTCACCTTTGACTTTCCTAATCACTCCATCCTTATCCGACTTGACTGAAGTAGTTGGAGTGCTTCTAGTAGATTTTGCTGGACTGCTAGGAACTCTAGCTTTGCTCGGACTAACTGGCTTTGTTCGTCGGCTGATTGGTTTTCGTTCAGCTGGTTTTGGTTTCGCAGCTTTGGACGCAGCTGCTGCCGCAGCAGAAGCAGCAGCAGTTCCAGCCATTGAAGACATCTCTATATTCTTTTGTTCAACCACTTTTCTGTTGTTGGCGTCCTTAGCACTCTTAGCAGGAGCTGCTGAAAGTGCTCTAGTAGCTGGTTTTGATGAAACTTTTGACGCTGTTTTTGATATTTCTGTTTTACTAGCAGTTCCATTTAAAGTTTTCTTTGGAGTAGTTGGAGAAGACTTAACATCCTTCTTGTCCGCTGAAGGCTTCATTACCTTCTTCTCAATTGGCTTCGGACTCGGTCGGGATGGAGCTTCCGTTTTGCTTGTTTTTACTGTCGTCTTTATATCTCTAGTTTCCCTCTTCTTTGGCTCTGGCTTAGTTTTTTGTTCCTTAGTGGCAGCAGTCTTTTCAGTTTCTGCTTTAATAACATCTGTCTTTTTCGTTTCACCATCTTGCTTTTCGGATTTTTCAATTTTCACACTCTCCTTCTTTTTGATTTCCCTAATATCCTCGATCTTCTTGCTTTCCTTAGCTTCAGACTCTATCTTCTTATTTTCCGCAACTTTCTTAGTCTTCACTTCGACCTTTGTCATCCTTCCAGTAGGAATTGACTGAGAAATTGATTTCGGAGGTGATTCATCACTTCCTTTCATTGCCTTTATTTCGGGAATTTCTTTCTTCTCCTTTCTTAACTCTGCTTTTTTCACCTCCCTTTCGATTAACCCAATTTTTTTCAATGGTTTATCCTTTAAAGCCACGAGCGAAGTCGATGGCGAGAGACTCTTGGCGGAACAAGTGGGATGTTTTAAGAACTCCAAATGCTTGAGGCGATCTAAACCTTCGAAAATTTTATGCTGAGGTGTACTTCCGGGAAATAAAATCCTTGTTATTCTGCCCTCAGGATTCGCAGGTTGCCAAACTAAGAGTGCACAGATCGACACGACATTCTGTATTGGAAATACAAGATTGTTCGAATCTTTCTTATGAGAACCAGAGAAAAGCTTCGAGTCGGAAGTGTGCCATTTCGCTAGGAATTCACGGACTTCCTTGCTATCTTTACTGGGACTAAGGACGAACATATCAAGAGTTCCGTGACCAACTTTATGATAAAGATTAATTGGATCCGGGTCTCGATAACAATGATGAGCTCGAAGACTTATATGACGAAGGTTCACCATCATTTCTTGACCCATATCAATCAAGTCCAGTATCAAAGGATCGATGTCTTTGTCACCATCTGGTGAATTTGAGTGTTTTCTCTCCTGAAAAAAAAGGTTTCAATTGTCCCTTTTAAAATCTTATTTGGATTACATTTGATATCAGACTTTTTCTAATTTTACATATTTAATTATGCTTAAAGAATTTTTTACTTACCACTAGGTTACAGAAGAAATGTCCAATCTGTGGATAAACATGCATTTCTTTCTTTTTTCGCAGCACACTGGACATGCCACCTATATTGCTGTTGTTTATCCTCGTCACCAGAACGGCGTCCAGTCGATCCAAATGTCTGGCGAAATCCCAAAAGCAAGCTTTTCTAGCAAACCCTCCATCGACAAGCATATTGAAACCATTTATTCCAAAGAGAGCCGCATCTCCCTGTCCACCCGGGAAGACATAAAGAGTTGGATGACTAAAGCGGATATTTCCGACGACATCGGATGGTTCCATGAGCTGATCTAACGTTTGGGGTACAAGGTACTGCTCGATGTAATGTGTAAAACTAGTAATGGCCGGAACTCCTGCTGTGAGAATATCATCAGGATTCACTCTGACTTGACAGGACCTATAATCAAAATTACAATAATTAATATTTTACGAATTTTGGAAATCATTTTTAATTCAATTTTAATTCCTTGATAATATTGTGGTAAGATTACCTAGTACAAGGCTCCTTGGATAATCGTGCCGTTGACCATTCACCAACTCCCGCACAATGAATATCTACAGTAACACTATTCTCGTAAGCACGTAGCACTCTTTGCACTTCATGTTCGCTGAATGCATCCACAAAATCTGCATAGCTGAAGGTTCCATCCTGCAAAAAGTTTTTTAATTAAGCGAGTTTTCGATTTTAATTCCCGTAATATCAAAATTAGAATCATTAGGCATGTACAATTCCTTTTTAAAAATAGAGACAACAATGGACGAATTTAATCATTTTATTTCTTTTTAGTTTGTTACATTCTCGTCATATCAGAAGGTATTGATTTTATGTGAAAAATCACTTTCAAAATTTTCATCAAATCTCCACGTTCTGAGATACCCTGATTGAGAAAACCGGTTTTTACGTCGGTGTATGTTGATGTTAATTTTCCTGCTAAATTACCATATGCGAGATACGAAAAGAATGTATATATGGTAGTTTTCATTTAACTCGTTAAAAATAGTGTTAAAAAGATCATAAATTTAATTTTCCCTCAAATAGATCAACAAATTTTCCATTTAGCACGTTTTGATAGGGTATAAAATACACTCATCTCTGGATTTAACCCGCGCGCGTTTTGGGTATTCCCTCTAATCCGATTAGTATTAAAGAAACGCGCTTGAGGAGCATTTTAATCGTAAAAAATAAAAATAAAATAAAATGTATTTTTTTCGAATGATAATGGTAAAATACTGCTATGCTTTATTCTATATTCTCTCTACGTTTATAATCTATTCTCTACTTCTCCGTTCTCCCTCAGGATGCTCTTCTATTCTATATATGGTATAATATTCTATTACAATCCTATTCTGTATTCTATCCGTTTTTAAAGCCTTTTTTGCATATATTGTGGACTAAGGTAAGTCAATCGCACTTGGATATTATATATTTACTTATAAATGAATAAAACATTGCATTGTTCCCCCGAATCAATATTTCAAACTTTCTATAAAACTTTTGACAAGCTATATACAGTTAGAACCCGATTTGGACCCTAGTACAATTTCTATCCGGGCTACAACAATTTTATTTTGTGAATTGT
Source organism: Synergus laeviventris (assembly GCA_032275145.1). Taxonomy (NCBI): domain Eukaryota; kingdom Metazoa; phylum Arthropoda; class Insecta; order Hymenoptera; family Cynipidae; genus Synergus; species Synergus laeviventris. Next base: position 2,665,830 of record JAUESI010000008.1, on the reverse strand, counting down.
TATATTTTACGTCTCAGACCGGGAAAAAAGATCGAAAGGGTTTTGACATTTTTCAAACTTTATATAGGTGGATTAGGCGTGGGTGTAGATGAAGTGGGTGTGCTTTCCTCGGGATCCTATTTCAGAGGAAATTGAGGCTATTTTCAAAAAAATTTGGTGAAAGTTCATATAATCAATATCAGAATAGGAGACCAATATACCCACAAGTAAATAAATAAGTATATAATTACTAGAGAAATTGGGGAGAAATTTAATCAGAAAAAAGGGAAAATTAAGAAACTTGGGAAAAGTTATATATACCTGTAGTATCCAGGAACCATTTCCACCGAATGTGTAACCAGCGTGAATGATGTGCCGGTGCTTCGTGAAACTCGCGAGAAGATTGCGTATGCATTGTAACAAAGTATTTGTTTGGGGGTGTATCAGAACTTCTGTTACGAGATTCTCAGTTGCATATTGAATGAGGCGTTCTCCTGTAATATTACCATTCATCTCTATTTCATTAATATACTTGAAAACATGGAATAAACATATTTATTGTCAGTTTAATCTGGTAAATAGTCAGTTTTCAAAAAATCTTTCATTTCTTTACGTTTATAATTGCTGTCTCTGATTAGAAGTTCTATATTCGTATATGAATTGCATGTTTTTCCAAATTCTGCTAAACAAGCAATTTAGTTCCAATTATAATAGTTTTGAATTAAATAATAGACAGAGAGACTCATACGCAAATATAGGAGAACTCAATCATTTGTATTAAAGTTTAGAAGAGTCATCAAAACACATATACATATATATAAAGTATAAAATAATATATATATATATATTATTTTATACTTTCATGTAATATTTGCATATTATATAAGCATTTATGTAGCGATCCAGCTTTATTATACTTGAAAAAGAATATGTTTTTGATCAAGTTTTCTGCCTTATTTGATCAATTTATACATATAGAGCCTCTTTTATATTTGTTCGAATATCTCCTATAATTCTGTTTTCAGTCCCTAAAAGGTCAACAAAAGTATCCTAAAAGTTTCCTTATACTTATTGTTAGTCTTCCACTATTCTTCTAAGGTCGTTAGAAAAATAAAGGAATGAAAATTCTTATTCCTCTATTTATGAGAATGTACTAAAGTATAAATTGAAAATTTAAGCACACTCACCATTTCTGGCTTCTTCACCTTCTGGTGCCTGTGCTATCAGAGCTTGCAATTCCTTTTCGAGGTCCACATGGCAACTGTCCTTATCCCACGATAAAAATCCTGTAACAAAAATATCATAAAACTTTTTGTCATACAATAACCTTACAATAGATTCTTGTGCAATTTAAAAATAAAATCCACACTGAATTGAAAAGATGTTGTTTCGCTCGTCTCGGCGAAAAAATTAAAAACTATATTCTATATATACAGGGTGTCCCACCACCTATGGTCATCCCGGTAATGTGTGATAGAGCACAAAAAAAGAAACAGAAAAGT
>JAUESI010000008.1:2644195-2664249 GCA_032275145.1 Synergus laeviventris | reverse complement strand
ATCAAATTTTGCCACAGGACTTTTCTGTTTCTTTTTTTGTGCTCTATCACACATTACCGGGATGACCATAGGTGGTGAGACACCCTGTATATGCGGCTTTGCAAGTCCTTTCAGAAGCGACAGCGCTGAGCACATGTGATATCCTATCACAGTATAAATCCTACGCAGACATCCTGGCTCAAGTAATGTTGTATTTATCATCATTATAAGCTCCACAAAAGGTAGATGCCTACAGGCTCAGTATATGCAGGCAAAGTATGAATATTGAATATTCAATAGACATTCTGTGACGCTATTCATTCAAAAGCTACACTTCGAAAAGCACTTGAAATCTATACCTAGAGGGAAACTATTTTCGGAAAGTATTGAGGTACATGAGGATTTCTAGGACTTTTAATTGACTTTGACAAATTTTAGGGAATTTCAGGAGGTTTCTAAAAATTCTAAGAATTTTTACGAATTTTACATAATTTTAAAGTTCCTCGTGAAATTTTAAGAGATTTTAGTTTTTTTTTTTTGATATTACACTGAGAAAACTCTATATCGTTGTGACAACCATATAGATTTACTTAAAATACTAACTTTTTACGAATTTATAGTAAACAACTTCGCATACTATTTGAATTGGTAGAAACTATATGTACTATTAACCTGCAATATCTTTTCATATGATGAGAATGTAAAAAAAAAGAAACACTAAAAAACTCATCTAAACTTGTTCTAAGTAATAAGTTCATCAAAATGGCTCTTGGCCACAAAAGAACAACTGCCGGGGTTATTATCTCATTGCGCATTAAGGAAGGGGGGAATAGTGGGTCATATAACCGAGTATTGCTATGTAAGACGGGCACACGTTTGGCTTCATAAAGTGAGGGTCGCCCAGGGGTTGACGATGTAAGGTTAAGGTTAAGTAGGTGAGAAAACAGAACTCGGGTAAAGTATAATTTGTATAATTTGATTGGGCCTCAATTCTATCATATATGCTCTCTAAAAATTTGACATATTTTTACAACTTCTCTTTGCACATATTAAATATTTCTTAGTGTTTGGAACTATATTCATAAACTTCGTCGCGTTTATCCATCCCTCCTACCTCAACGTAACTAATTCCTCCAAAGTAACTTTATACTATAATCTTACATTTATTGAAAAATAAGCAAAATAAGCGAATCCCCCCTTCGAATTTAACAAAAAATCAAGGAAAAAATTTTCCACTGCGGGCCTGGATTCAAACTATAGAAACAAAACCCGGCCGCTTATGAAAAGTGGTCAACTTTTTTCTCCGTTTCTTAAAAATTCTAAGAGTGAGAGAAAAGAACTATGATTTCAAAGAAATATTCCATTGAGGGAATTATATTTAGATTAGACCTTAAAGCGTCGAATCAACAAAGAGATTTCTTAGGGTGGCCACAGTGACGTCACGATCACCGCACCCCGTCACGTGGTTCTTACCAGCGGGAATCGATCCACGATACCCCACTCCTAGACCTAACTTCCCTTCCACACCGCCTCCAACTCAAAGACCGTCTTTACATCTGAAATTACATCCTTTTGGAAAATTTCCACGAATAGTTTAAAAGACCACTTTCCGAAAATAATTCTTTCATGCCACCCTAAATTGACTCTTAAATCACGCATTTGTTTTAATGTATCTTTACGCGTGGTATGGTAATATATTAGTTAATAATAATTATGTCAAGCACATCACGCATGGTTATCACTCATACAATTAACATTGCATGATGCACGACTCATAATTACATCTTCCATGTATCGCATTGGTATAAAATGAGGACAGTAGATAAGTGATTTTTTTTAATCGGTAGAGTTTATTAATCAACATCTAAAAATGCACTTATCACGCGTGCAGTCGCATTGTATTTTTAATATTAAATAGGTATAATAACCATTGATTTCCACCAAATGACGCACATTTGTTTTGAAGGGGTGAGATCCTGTTGCTAAGGTGTTGTAACATCGAAATCACTCCTAGGAACTTGACGCACTTTCTGTACTGCTTATACAATTCTAAAATGCTACATGCAATAAAAACATTTCCAAGCGACAGTTATAAAATCATATATAAAATCATCAATCACTATAGTTGATCCAACTGTCGATTTTATCTGCCAAATAACAAACTTTCACTGACTGGTTTAGAACGGCTTAGAAAGCCTCGACTTCTCTATTAGAAAAGCTTACTATTAATTCTTGACTCAAAAAGCTGGGAAATTTATAGAATTGAGGTGAATGGCTAAATTAATGTCAAAACTAAAAACTCTACTTCGTGGTTTAAAGTTTCACTGCCTGTCTGATTTGAAATGAATTCGGTCAAATAGACGAATTTTAGTAATGTGAACAATTTTAGTGAGCCAATAATATCTTTAAAGTTATATATAAATGCACTATTCACTGACTGAGAATCAATGAGGTCGAATCAGGAGGTAAAACGTGGCTTCCTCATTATATGCAGATTCAATGACGAACATATCATGCATCCGCAGCCATTTAGAATCCGAAATTCCCATTTCTCGAAATGTGGAACTGTTGGAAACACACCATATAGTCTTATTTAAATTTTAGATTTTTCTGAGATTTATTTTAGAACATATTAAACAACGATCCTGGCTGTATACATTAAATTCTTTATAGAAGAATAAAAATGCCTTCCTGTCTCACATTTCTGTACTTAACTTTAATCCAAATATACACGCCTATATATAATCAATCAGTACTTCAGATATATATAAAAATGTTGCGTGACAGATGGTTATTCTGGATAAGATGAACAGAAACTCGCAAGTGATAACTGATGGAATTAATACTCCCTTTATAGAAATTAATACCTTTACCTTTTCAAAGGTATAAACAAAATTTAAATCTTTACAAGGATATAATGTAAAAAATAGGTATAATGAAAGTTATAAAAAAGCACACATGATATTTCCATGGAAAATATTATAATTTTATTTTAATTCATTTTGCATTATTTTAAGCCAGTTTATTTTCATTTGAAAGATCGTAACGTGGCCTGAAAATTCTGAATAACTTTCACGTCACATAAAGGAAGATATCATTAAGTAGAAATTTTGCTTTGCGTGTTGGAAAAGGTTAAAGGATACCCATTTTAGTATACCGCGCCTACAAATGAAACCAGATACTATGCGAATAGAGCCAAGTGAAAAGAACTTGAGTAACATAAAGTGACAGAAACTTTGTGACACTTCCTTTCTCAAAGCTCAACAGTTCGTCATAAATTCAAATTTACTCTAAAGAGAAAGTAAAATATCTTATTCACAGAAACTATAATATGTTCAGAATTTTAGAAGAAATTAAATTATATATGGTAATATTATATAACACAGCTTTATTTAACCAATTTATGGTTTTAGCTTTACAGTTATGAGTATATTAAGAGCAAAACTTTATTTCTCTTTTTATGATGCACAAATCTTCAGTTAACTCGATTATGGTTACTAAACCCAATTAGTTACTGCAGGAAAGTAGAGCTGCCTAATTCACCAAGAAAAAGTTGCGAGTAATTACTTAATGTAAAATATTATCTGATTCATTTAGACAGAGAAATTTTTAACATTAGAAAAATTTATTTTGTCATTAACAAAGTAGAAAGGATTTAATTATAGATTTTTTAGATTTTTATTAATTTAATCTGTCGTATAAAGACATCCCGGGGTTTAGATTTTTTCGAATTAATCATTTATATTTCAATTAATTTACAGTGACTTGATTATGTGAATATCGAAAAAGTATAAAAATGTAAATAGAGAATAGAGAAATAGCCACAGCTTTTATACATCTAAATTTGTGTAGTGGAAAGCACTGGCTCAAATTGATCGGAAGCCCTGATAGTGATTCAAGAGAAGCCGTTGCAGGGGTTGCGACTTTAATGCTCGTCGACCCTCCCGTTTTTTGCTTCCGATATCCGCCGATACACATAATATTACTACAGCAATATCAAAAATATTCCCTTTACAATGCCGATACACCTTTTTCAGAAGGCCATAAGCGATAGATCCCTTCAGAATATTGTCTGCACTATAAATATATTTGCTCACTTAGGGTGTGCTTCTTCAATGAAATGCCAATATCAAGAAAAAAAGATGTACAGCTGACGCCGGTATTTATTTCAAGGTCGAATGCCTCAAATTTCAAGTCATTTCAAAGTTAAACACTTCTACAAGTTACCTAATTTTGAATTTAGAGAAATTATTAATGTTCGAAATTTTTAATTAAACTGCATTTAATTATGCAATAAATCTTGTAATTTAAATGTTCTAAAAAGTTTGACAAGTCGTCAATAAGTACAATTAAGAAAACTCCAATTTTGTCCTCCATATCCTGTATAAGAGGTTGGCACCTTGACAAGTAATATTGACCCGGTTCTATGCTACATTTTTTGCGCAAGGACTTAAATATTAGAGTACAGTAGATTCAATTTTATTTATTTATTTTGTTCTCTCTTTAGTGGTTATCATATCTTTCACGTAAAAAGAGGAATTCAAAACAATAGTTAGTCACAATATGGAATTGAATTGAAGAAAAACTCTTTACATAATAAGAACTAATTAAACTTGATAACTGAGATTGGTTGATGCATAAAAAATTGTATAAAACCAGGTCATTTTAATTGAACTTGACAATACTGGCGTGTTTGTCACTTAATTGCTATACCAATTAGCTGCCATAATTGGATACAGTTATTTCATAAACCTCGATTGAAAACGATCAACAACCCTCTGATTTTTTTTTTTTTTTTTTTTTTTTTTTTGTAATAAATGATCTTGAACGAAATTCATAAATTTAATATTGTTCCTTAATATTTGCGTGTGGCATAGTATTTATCGAGCATCATATGATATTTTTTGTTTACATTCTCATCATATGAGAACACATAACTATTTTTTATTAATATTAATGAAACAATTCAGTGAGTTATTGTATTTTCTTATGGATTGTGAGAAAAAAGTTCTTTCTGAGATTTTCGGAGTCTCAGAAAATATTTCTAATCTTTTATCTACAGAAATGACGTAACATAGACTTCTTCTAGTTAATCCACTTTCTTATAAAAATAAAGTTTTTTTCCAGATAAGATCTTTGTTGTCGGAATCTTGTAATTCTATCGAAGCACGAGAAACCTTTTTCTCTTTACAAGTTCGAAGTATACCATGCACATTTTCCGATGTATATAAGATAAACTCACGATTTTCTCTTATCCCCTTGCTGAACCTTCAGAGTGTCTATTTTTATAATACTAAAATAATATATATCTTTCTAAAATGTAAAAAATTTGAAAAACACTTGAACCGCATTTAAAATAATCTCCAATGTATATATTTTTATATAGAATATGGTATACATAAAGTTAATTCAATCCATATAGAACGAAATGCATCGATTATTTTGCACTAGTGGATGTCAGCGAGATTCTATATTAAGGATAATTAAATTTTCATACAATTTCTTACTTTATTATAGAACGGGATGAAAAGAATTAAGATTGAAAATCTTACTTCCATCTTGTTAATCTAAATCTCTCGTTTTACGAAAAATCTCTGCTTTAATTATTTATGGATAAATTTCGACTCTTCAGGTTGTTTTTCATCGCCCTTGACATATTAAAGAAGTTTCGAAGATGATGTGTTGCTGTCGCAGATAAGAGTGTCAAACTTACAGAAAGTCGGTTAAAATATGGGACCGTCTTAATATACAATGCGATCTCTACATATGCTGTTGCCAAAAATAGCATTAGAATTGAACACATGGTAACTTTTAATCCTGTGGCTAAATATAGTGGTAAGAACAAGAACGACTTTCTGTATGTCCTGTCTATACATCCCCCTAACGAAACTTGGCTAATTCGCATTTCTCGGTCCAAGTTCCTCTCTAACCATCGCATCAGCGGATGCAGAGAAATCTGGGTTTGCCCCAACTATGTTTAGACATCTCTCCACTTTTTACCATGCTGCGTACTTACATCTTTATTTGCGTGCACAAAATGTACCATACTACCGAAAAAGGAGGAAAAACTATGCTTCTCAAGCTTTTATAGATAAATTAATTGAAAAGATACCATATATATTCTTAGAAAGTTATTATCAGTATTATTATTAATCCGATGTGTAATATTTTATATCTCTGACATTTTAAATGCGCTGTGAAAGCTTTTCTAAGTACTGCATGGTGATGCATAAAAGCTATTGTTTCAGAAGAAGGTCAAAAAGTTTCCTTTAACAATGCGGCAGCTCTTGTTTTTCACACTATATAGAAGCGATTCGAAGCAATAGTGTGATGTATTAAATTCGAGCATTGATTAATGTCCATTTTGGTATAATTAAAGCAGATTGGTATTCTAACAAATATATCGTACAATTTAATATGTAAATTTTCATCTGGAAGTTTTAATAAACATCACTTTTAAACCTCTGGAAGAAAATGGAGTTAGGCTAAAGCAGCATACCTTTGTAAAGACCTTGGCAAAGAAAAGTTATGAATAATTTTGACCACGTGACTTTTGCTACTTTGATGCGACGACGATCAACTTAGCAGTGGTATCTATTTATATGTTCTATATATGCAAGGGCGAAGACCGCAGCGGTGTACGTAGGGCAAAGACCCACTTGAATTGATAAATACTAATAGTAACCTAACAATCAATAATTAATACTAAAAAGGAAGATCTATTAGAGACGATCGGACGAAAACTTAAACTATCTTAAAAGTCAAAGTATCGTACGTGTACATTGAAGAACATGTATCAAAGAACCACTCGAAGACTCCGGAGCTTTGAGAGTTTTTAAGAATAACTTCTTGACTTTTCCTCTCCGGGTGTTAAAATCGAGAAGAGAGACTTTTTTAAGGTCATCAGATTTTGCAAGATGTTCAAACGTGACCTCTGATTAGTCGATCATCTGATAATTTTAGATTTTATCTTAAACTTTGTATTTTCCTCATTGCAAATTTGATTTTAATTATTTAATTATTAGATTAGGTATAATAATAAAATACAAATGCATGACTGATAATATAAAAATATAAAAATATTTCGGATGCACAAAATGTGCAACAGCCTTTTTTTTGTTATACATGTAGAAAAGCAAGGGTAACTCACAGGCGCTTGTGTATTATTAAGCTTCGTCTTTTGCTAACGAAATCAAAGTGCACATTTATATGCGGCCATAAATCCATGTACCATATATGAATCTCAGCAGTAGGTACTTATTCTTCCTGCTTCTTGTTCTGAACCCTATAAAGCTCTTCAAAAAGTCCAGCTTTGTAGGCTCTAGAGTCTCTAGACTATTAGATCAAAGGACACAGGAGTCAAACCAAGCTTATGTCATCATGTCACGTTCATTCAATTAACCCTCAGGTTTTCCGGTGTGAGGTGCACTCATAGATTAACATATTTTTCTAATACATCATCATTTTATTTCTTTATGAACATAAAACCGTCTATAATGATGTGAGATAGGTTTTTAATCAAATGTATATAATTTCGATGCATATATGATTAAATATATTTCTCAAGTAGTGAAACTTGTCCACTTAATACCCTCTAAGTTCATCTCTGGTAGTGTTAAGTACCTTGAGGTCAGGTTCAAGAACGGAACAACTTACAGCCCGAAGTGCACGATGAGAGGCGTAAGCGAATGCCATGATAAAATTAGCTCTGCCATTTTCGTTTAATCTCGCGAAACGACACGAGGTGTGCGAAGAGTAAAGAGAATCACTGTTCTGATAGTCGTCGCAATCGACTCAATAATCACGAAATTTTTAACTTATTTATTAGTTGAAGTATGGTCATTATTTCACTTATCACAAACCTTTAATAAAAATGCCTTAATTCATATTATTATAATAATTATTCTACAACTCCTCTCACATCTATATCATTTTTAATAAACAAGGAATGTTCGAGCATTTAATTAGTAAAACATCTAGTCTTTTGAAAGAGGTAATGATCAATTAAATGAAATAACTGCAATTAAAATGAGATACGAAATTGCTTGAAGCAAACTCAAGTTTCAAACAGAGCCCCACAAAGAGGTAATATAGTATAGCACTAGATACATTCTCGTCAAGAGACTGCACGCTAAAGTTATCAGGAAATCTTGTACCATCGTCTTTTGTGAAGTGAAATACTAATTCGAGAGGAAAATAAGTAACAGTGCTTTAATTATACAAATTGAATTGCAATCTTCAGTTAAGAATCAATTCTTCCACTAATAAAATATCCACAACTAAACATTTATATATATATAAAAGAACATTGATTCTAACAAAAATATACCCAAATTGTGACTAGAAATTTCATTAAATTTAAATTATTTCTGACCGCTCGCAATCATTAACTAATATTTTTTAGAATCCCATTCACAGGCGTTTTCTTTCATAACTTAATTGCAGCAGAGTTAGTTCAAAAATGAATTAAAAAATCTTCTATTTTGCATATTCGGATTTCATGGTGGTAGCTCAACGCATATAAAAGAATTTAAGGACCTTAACTGTTCAACAAAGATACGCCGCACTCTCGTCATAGCAATGCATAATATAAAATAACTAAAGCAGATGTTAAAGTATATCCATATATACGTATAAAAGAATCTTTCTATTTTTGAGCAATATAAAAATATACCATAATAACAATCAAATGAGTTTTCCTTTTTTTTTTTTAACAAAGTGACCAAATTTTATTTGTAGGACCTAAAATTATTAAATTTAAAATTGGAATCATCTAATATGTTGTATTTTTTGTATTTTAATATTATTAATTGTCTATATAATATTTTCGGCGCGTTCCAGCGCGTGTGTAATATTTCTAGTGTATATGTATTTAAATACATTGCCACTGACAAATGCGAAACGAGACGAGACGAAGTGAATTTGACTCTCCGAGTTGCCGTGCCGAATCTAATAGTGCATACATTATATGATGAAATGTAGATATTGCAATGCTTTTCACGTCCTCGATCATGATTCATGCGTATACAAGTACGCCACCCTATCTCTTTTTATACATGATGTATATTTATATATGACGCGAACATGAAGTATGTATAATGCGTAAGTTTTGAATACATAGGACCCATCGCAATATTTGAGACTCAACGAATTCAATGTCAGTTCATACACACGGCCAGCATTTGAAAACTTTCGTAATGAAACTGTAAATTCAATTAAATTTATTGACAGAATCACACATTTGTGCTGAGTATATACCGCATATATATATATATATATATATATAGCATCCATTGATAAAATGTCACGCCCGATATTTGTGATTTAATTATTCCTTCGTTGAAAATCATCCTCGTCCTTGAAACAAATATGGAATATAATCCATCAATGCTATTTCAGTCTAATAAATCCATTGAAAATATTTACTGTAGAAAATTTTTTATTTTCAAGCCTTTTTAATGTATATTTGTATGTGACATTTTTTAACTTCTTCACGTTTTTATCACTGATAAAATATGTAGAGTTTTTGTAAGGAAGAACATGTTGAAGGTACTGCTGCTTCTTTTTATTTGCGCCATTTTTTATTCAATTCTACAATCCAAAAATCGTAAAAATTGATAATGCTTAAAAACGAATGCATGAATGAATTCATGAACTGCTTTTCTACACCCTAACAACCGAACATACTGAATGTAGGTTTCCTCTGAATCATTATACCCAACCTGCCGTCTTGCACGTTAGCGCACTGCTCATATGGAATACGAAGAGTTTATGCTAACAAGCAAGACAAACAAATAAGCTGTGACACGCGCAAACGCGTACTTGCGTATAAAAAACACACAAAACGGTCCCCCTTTATGTGTCATATCCAACTTACTATTTATAAAATCATACCTAAAGTGTGCAGATACAGATTGTCTAAAGAATGAACTATTCTATTGATCTTTTAAGGGCTTTCTAGTAATTTTAAGAGGGTTTTATGAGTTTTAAGGAATTTTAACATTTTTCGGAGAATTTAGAGAGTTTCAACAAATCTTAAGGAATTTAGAAAATTTAATTGGAATTTTAAGAGATTTTAAACCTTATCATGGAACTTAAAGTAATTTCAAAAGTTTTTTTTTAATTTTACGTAATTTTTAAGTTTTTTGTCGAATTTTAAGGGGTTGCAAAAAGTTTTTAAGATTTTTAAAAGCTAGATTTTCTGAAATTTTAAGTATTATAATTTTAATAGGAAATTACCATTATAATAAAGTAGGTTATTAACAACAAGGATTTGGCTAGACTCATTAAATAATTGAAACTATTTAATTAATTTTCATAGCGAGTTACAGATTCATTTATATATAGTTCGTCCTTATTGTTTCTAATTGAATTAATAACTTTTTTTTTACTGATTTATAGTAAACAAATTCACACTATTTGAATTAGTAAGAAAGTACATATTGTTTACATATTATTATAAAAAGAAATTGCTCAAAAAAGTAAATATATGCGTTTTACGCATGTAAATTTACCCAAAATTTATGTAGACCCCGCACATTAAAACTAGATCAATCATATCATACCCATATGAAGGTGAAGGGGATAAAATATAATCACACCCTTTCTTTTTATAGAAAGATTGATAATGACAATGACAAATTCCTATACAAGAACAAATAGTTGATAAAATTATTTTAAATTTTGTTAAAATAAATGAGATTTTTATAATATTTGTTTTCACTTTTTCCACCTAAAGTAAAGTAATAACAGTCCGGCCGGATCTCTCTCTCTCTCTCTCTAAAGGAATTTAATAATTAAGTACTTTATTTTCATGATCAGATATTTTATATCATTAAATATTCCTGTGATACAAATTTAGCTCATCGAATATAATAATTTAAAAAGGTGAAATCACACACACACACACACACAGTTTCAGGTGAAGTAATTTATCTTTTCTTCGTACATCATGCCTTCTAAGGTTACAAACCTGTGTTGATCTAAATTTTTGCCATCATCCGCATTCAAGATCTGCAGCACACTGCTCTTCAACATATGTTTTTTATTCAAATGAAAACAAATAATGTAATCACGTATGCATAATTGAGATTGCATTTCATCTCTTCATATATCATTTAATATTCTCTACAAATATTCGCAATCCATTTTTTAAAAAAACACGCTTTAATCTTTCAAGAATGAATCATCTTCCCGAATCCAATTAGGATCTTATTCTCTATACCTAACAGGATCCGTGGAAGATAAATTACTTTTAAAAAAACTAAACAGCAGGCTTAGTTTGGATAATTTAAAACCTTCCAAAAAAAGCGTTAAAGTTATAAGAATTTATAACTTTTTTAATGTGAAAAGGTAAGCACCCTATATAATATGGTAAACATCTAATTTTCTTTCAAATACTTATTCATCATGAAAAATCAGTAAAGTATATCTAGTGAAAATCAAGCATGAATGATCACAACAAGTTGTAGGAAGTGAAAACGATTCTACGACCTTGTAATTTGATCACGAAATGTAATATTTCATTGATTCACCCATCTTGATTGGACGTTCTAAAGCTTTACTGGATATGCATTAACTTTTTGATCATCACGCAATATCTGCAGTCGCAACTAGTATTTTGAAAACATTTTGAAAGGAAAACTCCTCGCTTATCATATATTCCAATTCATTAATTACGCATCTTATATGCTTCCTCACTATTAATAATTTCGCAGCATGCTTGAAACTTTACGAGAACCCCTATACATATATATAATACCTATATCAAGAGTTAATTCCGTTTCTTGTTAGAAATTTTAAGATGCAGATCAGGAAAATTAGGCTTCACGTTTAAATATATCTTTAAAAATATCTTAAATATCTCTTAAAAAATATCTAATAAATTTGATAGTGAATTAATAAAAAGAATTATTAATTCACATATAACTCTAACCATTTCAGAAAAATATATTGACAGTTTCAAATACAATTGGTTTATTTGTTTTTATAAATTGATACAAATTTTGGTTGAAGCTGACCTCCTCGACCCACACGAATTTCTATTTTTAATTGGGACTATCTCTTCTTCCGAAAAATGTTCTTTCAACTCCTAGCTATAAATAAAAAATAAATTAGTAATTGGATTTCGTGTCCTAAATTGATCATATCACAAAAAAGGTGTTACGATTATATCCAAAATAGACTCGCAATCTCGAACTCGGACCCCACATTCTCTTTTTCAAGCATCATTTAAAAATATAATTTTACTAAAATTCGGAATATGTCACGTGCATATGTATCGACTTCCGCTGCACTATGTCTAGCCCGCTTGATTTGCATGTTAAAGAAGTAGACAACCGAAAAAATGCAGTTATCGTCGTGACATACATATATGATAACACGAGACGTCATCAGAGTAAAGATATGACAAGACGATATCCTTTTTTGAGTTTAGCGACAATTTTGTTTCAACGAGTGGATGGGGTATTGATCGAAGTTCTGGGACTGCGGGATATATATATATATATATATATACATATAACAACGTGCGCATGCCGCATAAAGCTACAGCTACTTGGATTCCGTCTTATTTTTCCACCTTACTATGCTTTCTCCTTTCTCCTTTCCTTTTACTCTCCACCAATTTTCTTTTCCTCTTCTCCTTTACTTCACACTTTCTCTTTCTTTCTCATTTTCCACCTCTTCTCTTATATATATGCTGATTAATTCATTCTTTTCCGTATCGGTTTCACCAATCCAGAATGACCTCCAGAAACCGTTTAGGTTCAAATAAACTACTGTGTCACTTTTTTATTTATAATATTTATTATTTTATGTGCAATTTAAAACTCGGTCATTTATCATTTCTTCTTAAGAAAATCTAGATATTGTTAATTATTTAATTTCTTCTTTCACAGCTGCATTGATTTTGTGAGTATTTAACAGTTTTTTATAGAGGGAGATTTTAATTAAAGTTTAATTATAAAAGTTTTCATGTTTAATGTTTGATCGCAAAGGACGTTATGCTTTCTTTGAGCGAAAAGAAAGCAGAAATAATTATACTTTGCGCTTTTTAAAGAGACATTTATGAAGAGCAGTTTCCTATATGTTAAATGTTTTCCTATATATTACGTAACAGTTCTTTTTTCTTTATTTCTACAATCCCCATATGTTAAAAACTGAGAGTGTTGAGGCTCTTGTATTGGTAGAGGGATGGGGGGGGAGGAGAAGGAGGTAAGAAAAGGGATTAGGGATATTATACATAATAGGAAAAGTATGAATAAAATGCAAAATAACTCGTATCAATTTCAAAGCATATGTTAGATTTAATTAAGTAAAATCTATTTTGTTATTACAAGTTCATTCTTCTAATATATGCTATGATATCGTTAGCATATTATATGTTTATTATACATATCATAGCGGATTCTAATAACATATTCGTCTACTCTCTTCTTATAAACTTTCCTGAATTCTACTTCATAATTTAAGACCGCGCAATTTCAATTGTACAAGACATTAAATAAATATGAAAATTTCCCCAAGGTCTTATATTATCTTCAATAATAAGGAGAAGTCATTAAAAATTTTAGAAAGCACACGAAGTTATAATAATATTTTACCACAATTATATTCTAGGAAACTTATAAACTGAATCAAGTCCAATCATCGTTCCCCGAGAATATGGATTACCAAAATAAGCCGGGAAATTGTCGAGAAGATTTACTAATGTCAACAGAAACTTCGAGAGTATAAATTTATTGAGGGAGACATGTAGACATGTCCAACAGTCGGCATTTCGTATTTTATAATTTAATGCACATATCATGAGCGAGAAAGCACGCGTCTCTGCGTCAATAATTTATGTTTATGATAATTTTTAAAAATCTTATGTTAAAATATCTTAATCTTCAATATGTAATTAAATTTCAATCTCAAAAACAATCATATTAATTATAGTCATAATAATTTAAGAATATCAAATATATTCAAAAAGATTTCAAGTGATTCCAAAAGATAACAAAAGAATATTGTTTTAAATTCCTGAAAATCATCAAATTCTTTGTACTTCTTTTAAAATCTGAAAGAGGATAAGATAGGATAAGAGACATTGCATCGCATAAAACAAAATCAGCTGAAGAATCTCGAGACTTTATTGCAACGCGTGCGCGCGCGTGCACAAACATTAATATAAAATATTACATATCTAAAGGCAATGCAATTTTCCAAGTATTGGAAGGGTGGAAAATCTTTATCGGATTTATGGTATGTAAGCTCTGATCTTCCAACGCACCGTTATTTCAATGAATTTCTGATACACATAACTAACGGTTCCATGAATTTCCATCAAGCAACTGATATATTGGATTCGATAACGCCTTCATTGGAAAAGTGAAATTTCGAACTTTTGTCGAACTAAATTTTCTGTGAAGCAGGTCACGATTTATTGCTTGATGAAACGCGGTTTTTAAATGTTCTCTCCTTAAAAGTGCAAACATCAAGAGATGAAAGTTACAGAAACTAGAAAATTATAACAGTAAATATAAAGTTTAAACAAACAAACATGACGTATACTCTCATCTGATTGGCGAAGCTGCTGCTATGTAGTTCTGTTTATTTAGTAAATAAGCTACAATTAAATCTTTCTATAATTGCGGTATTCTAAAAATATCCATTAATCTTTACTAGGTTTCTCGTGTGAACTTTTTAAGAATTCGATCTGGAAACTCGGAATTTGGATGTTACTGCCAGGGGCGTATCGACGAGGAGAAGAAAGAATTGAGTTGTTCTGCGAATCGTTTTAACATGACGCTCTATAAATACAAAGTAAAAAGGCATTAAGGCTTGTAAACCCAAGCAATACTCTCCCAAAGAAAAACGCTCCCGCATATTCATACACGTACGTTTACTCCCGTGGTTTACTCAAACAGAAGCTCAACAATGCCGACAGGACTCGTTCCCTTTTCTCTTGCCTCTTGGCCCATAGAGTATGCAGCAAATGGAGCAGCAAATGTTTTGAAAGCTCCAACCCCCCGCTAAATTTACGCGCGACACTAGAAGAGTAAAAAAAGTCCCAGTATGTATGGTAAAAGTCTCCGAACGTTGCGTTGGTGCAAATAAAATGAAAAGGTGAGAGCCGGCCATCATGCACTTTTGTATATAGGCTTATTTTGCCCTACGTCTCTGCAAAGTCTTCCAAGTTCATACAAATTCACACAAATTTTTTAAAAATATGTATATAAGTACTTAACTTTGTGGAAATTTTTATTTTCTTACTAATATTTCTCATTTATAATTCAGTGAAATTTTAAGGACCGTAACTTAAGAGTTAAAAATTTTTAATCGCAATCGAAATTATAAATTTCTTCTCCAGTGAAAAAATAATTTTTAATCATTTGCTTGTCGCAAAAAAAAAGATGAAAAGTCAGCGCATTTTTACTAATTCAAACAGCCATATACCTTTATAGATTCATGTATGAATTAGATAGATAAATTGAATTTTATCATAAAAAAATAGATTGCGATTACATTTAAAATAGATTCTCACTCTTCACTTATTGGCTGGCTTATTGTATTCGATGCCTGTACTTTAGAAACTAAATCAGTGCTGCCAACTAATTGAAAGTAATTTAAAAGCAATTAAAAATTTCTACAAAAGTCCAGAGAATTTGAAGATTTTCAAGAGATTTTACAATACTTCAATTGAATTTTATATGAAGCAGTCTTATATAAGCGCAGCATTTTTTATAACAAGAGCTTGTATTTGCGATAGTAAAATCAAATTATTAAAAAGATTACGGTATTTTAATACAAAATTTTTAAAAGTTATCATAAGCATAAAATATGGACAAATATAGATACATTGACTGTTAATAAAATTGAAGAGGATACATAAAGTTTGTGAATTGCATAATAGTACATAATCAAGTCTTAAAAAGCATCAAAATAAAAAAGGTCTCAGTGTAATTTCCGATAAAAAAAGAGGAGCAACTTCCGAGACAAGAAACAATTAATGAGAACCCGAGTTAATTCGAATCTTGCATTCAAAGCGATTATCAGTATCAAGCCCAATCGGATATCCATTAGCACCTTTTTCCCTCTCGTAATATCCTCACTCCATTCAAAGCCTCGAACCTCTTATCGCAAACTGTAACTATTATCGAACGACAAAAGCTCCTTTTTCTATCCGTCCTTGGTAACTTATTAATCGAGAGAGCAAGAAACTATAGATGTGATTGTTATTTATACATTTTATTTTTAATTAAACCTAAAAATTTCCTATCAATAAATAATTTTCATAATCCAGGATCATCAAGAGTAAGATTGCGAAAGCAGGAAATGAATTGCTGGTTGGATTATGAAATGGCATTGGCGCATTGCGGAAAAGCTGGACGGCAGGTAGACATATTTGCACGACGCTCGACACGCGCTTAACAACGAAACCGTAGAGAATTCTGTTGTCGAAGTTGTCAAAAAATTTTCCTTCTTAAATTTATATGCCGTACCGCTGGGACTCAAGCATTTTGAATAAGTGATGCTGAAGTAGATGCAAATCAGGCGAAAAGAAAAACCTGTCTAACTACAAAGAAGCCTCTTTCGTAACCTGGAGCTAAAAGAAAAGTTTATCGAGTCTGACAATGCGAGATATGAATATTTCAAGGTCTTATTATCAAACCTGGTTCATAAAAGAAGCCGACTTTTTTCAATGTCATTATTTCTATAAAAAACTTCAAGTCTGGAAAAAGTAGAGGCTTTTGAAGTTACCTATAATTATGAACCTTAAATATCAAATTCTATACTCAATTCCTATCACTTACTTTCAACATGATGCCTTGAAAATAAAAGTCAATTTTTGAAAAGGAGTTTTTCTATACTATAATTCTAGGGCATCGACCTTATCTTGAATATTTTTTGGCAATCACCCTTGCCGCTTGCCTAGCAACAATGAATGCGATGTTAATGGTTCGACCACCTCGCGAATAATTTATAGGAATAACACGCAGAGAAGATCCGTTATAGATTTCTATTATATACGCATGCGGAAGTCACGTTATACCTTATAGAACCGAAAAATCGATATTCTTTTGTGGTTTACCGCTAATTTCAATAAAGTTTCTATCAGAAACTTGCCTACGCACTAAATTTCACTAAAAAACAATACTTTAGGAATCGTCAATTTATGCGTAATTTTTGTTTTTTTTTACCATTTTTGTACCCTCCCTCTAAATCAACAGAAAAGTTCAGAATTCAATGTTTTGAAGTCATTTTAAAAGGTATTAAATATTTCACGATTTTTAAAGTATATTTTTATATTTCAAGGGGTTTCAATCGTTTTTCTTAAAAATTCAAGGAATTTTTCTAAGGATTTCGAGAGATATCAACCAATTTAATAGCATTAAAAGATGCCAGGGGATTTCAAATTTTTTCAGGGAATATTGAAGACTTTAGTGTCCAATTTCATAAGGATTTCAAAGAATTTTAAAGAACTTTGTATAATTTTCAAAGATTCCAAGGGTTTTAATGGATGTGTAAAAGATTTGTAGGAATTTCAGAAGATTTTTAAAGAAGTTAGGAGATTTAAAATAATTTCATGAACTTTAAGGGGTCTTATGAGATCTTCAAGAATTTTGAAAACTTGAAGACTTCAAAGAATTGCAAATAACTTTAAAGATTTTAAGTTATTTTAAATGATTTTAAGACATTTTTAAGAGATTAAAAAAATTTCCAGGGATTTCACAAGATTTCAAAGAATTTGTCATATTTCGAAATTTTTTAAGGGATTTGAAAAAATTGTAAGTTTTAAAGATTACAAGCTAAAGGTATTTCGTGGAATTTAAAAATGTTTCAAGTGATTTTAATTGATTTTCGTGGGATTTCAAGTAATTTCACAAAATTTAAAAGATTGTATAGTTTCTCGAAGGATTTCAAAGATTTCTAAGGATTTTAGGAGATTTCAATGCCTGAATGTTATAGGTAATACACATACTATATGTACGACCCCTTACATAAGCCTAGCACTCTTTCAATTTCATTACAAGCCTTTCATTCGAGATACCAATTTTATTTCAGAACCAGAGAAGAGAAAGTAATGCTGCTTTTATTGCTACAGGGGTTGTTAAAAGGCTGTGCATAGAGCAGACACGTACTTAAACGAGGATTTTACGAAAAACTTTTCTCTCATCATGTTCCTTCACAATGAACTTTATTGTATATTGTTAAACATTTGAAATAAAAATTCTTTCTTTTATTTCTACCAAGTTGGACAATTTGAAAGCATAATGTATTGTCACATCTAATAAGGATAATTGAGCTTTATTTGAAATTATTCGATTCATTCTTTTATTGTATCTTAAATCTATATAAGTATTTCGTTATGTTATAGTTATAATTTTTTCATGTAAAAATGTGTAATTCGTGGATTGTAAAATAGATATAAAATAGAAATAAAATAACAATGCGAAAACTGATTTGATGGCACTCAGTCGAAAATCTACATTTACTATCCATTTTGCTAGAAAAACTGACTCCAACATGGGGAATCAAACGCTTGGACAAAGTTGGTACGGAAGAGCGCTGAAGTTACGAATATATTGTTTCAATTTAAAAGAAAAATCGAAAATCGGGATATTCGTCCATCACACTCTTGAAACTATTGGAAACAAATTTCGCAGGTCGTCGTAAAATTGTTCTGCGGATTTTCTAAAATATTTTTCAAGGCGTAATAAAATAGTTGTTCAGCGTATTTTTTAAAGATTCATTTTTTTCAATTTTTTAAAATACTTTTTTAATATCACTTTCTAGGGTGAATTTTTTAGATCACTTGAAATATTATTAATTTTTTTAAAACCCTCAATAAAAAGATTTAAATCTTGTATAATCTCTCGTAATTTCTTGAACTCATGAAAATTTCTTAAAGTAATTTTTGCTAGTAAATATATCAAATCTATACTTTAAATTTGAATATCCCGTAAAGAAACTTTTTTAACATCATATTTTTAAGATCCTTACCTTTTGCAAGGCGACTCAAGATGAGATCCTTGTGTTGTGCGGTATGAGGTTCTGGAAGCACCACGAGTAGATAACATCCGCTCAAGGGCGAAGGTGGTGGGTGCTGTTGATGTTGAGTTGAAGGTGTACCAGCAATAGTATTTTTATCAGTACCAGAATCCCCTCCCCCTCCACCATCCCCAGTAGGATCCATGGTACTCATTTCTGGAAATAAATATTGATTGATTTAGCTTATACGCAGAGTTTGTTTAGTTAAAAATTCCAAAATATTCAATTTTTATTTCATTTCCGTCAATTTCCGAAAGTTTATTTAATTTATCTACCCTTGAATTATAATACGTCCCAGATAAAATAAACTTAATCTGAACAGCTCGTCTGGCGATGAACGGCAGATACTACTTACGAGAATTAATGTGACATCTCTGAATAATAATTTAGTCTCCCAGACGTCCTGGAGACGTTTCCATTTAATCGTTTCCAGAATATGTTGGAGTCCCTTACGAGCATTTAGGCTGTTTTACTAACAATCAAGGAAAAGTTTTAATGAAAATGTAATATACCGATAATTTATGGTATATATTTTATTCTCTATGACAAATTGAATGAATTTGAATGATCAGATTTGAATTACTAGTGTTAATAAACTAAATCTATTTGCATTAAAGTATCTTGATCGCATAGAAATTGTTTCGTATTATTACTTAATTGTTTCATATTGGAAAGCAATTATGTTTCGCGTAATAAAGTGTTAACCAAAACAGCAAACTACAATGTTGCATTAGGTAATCACTTAACAGCGCGTACCGGTTCACTTGTTCGGATATCTGACCTTCAACTGCGTTAACCGCTGATCGACCGGAGGAATATCTCACGTCGTCGAACCTATATCAGTTAACCCACCATTCTTTTTCCCTCTCTTACAATGTGAATGAATACCAACCCTCATTATTGCGTTTATCATTCACAATTCATACTCTATAATATTGTATAGAATTTATATTTTATATTAAAATCATTTTTAGAAACACATGTATTTACTTAAAAAGAATTAACAGTACCTCCAAGGAAATTTTCTTGGAATAAAA
>JAUESI010000008.1:2624916-2644095 GCA_032275145.1 Synergus laeviventris | reverse complement strand
AAAATCATTTTTAGAAACACATGTATTTACTTAAAAAGAATTAACAGTACCTCCAAGGAAATTTTCTTGGAATAAAAGAATGGCGACATCCTGTCATACTAAAAACGGCGTGTAAGATGCATTCTGGGAATCTAAAGGGCAGAGGTCCCAGACATGTAATATCGATTTATAGCGTGACTGCTAGAAATATAAGTTTAAGGGAAATACAGCTTTTTAAAAATAATTATTCTAACAGTTTATTTTAGAGGCAAAAGGTCTATTTTTGTACTCTATTGGGAAAATATAGACTATATAATAACAAATTTTCAACATAGAAATTTTTTTAACAAAAACTTTTGACATTAGTAAAATTATATATATTTTTTCATTTCCAGGAATATGAAATTTCAATCATTTTCTACATTCGTTAATAAATATTTTCGATATGTTTCAATTTCGTTAATAATTATTTTATTCGGGAATTGACATTTGTATCGAATTATGTTCTCAGTATATAATATTTTTTCACATTCCAAATTTTGGTTTTTCGTCATAAAGAGGTTTTCCTGGCTTTTGAGAGACATCGAGGAATTACATAAAACTTTCAACGATTTCACGAGATTTTGCAAAATTTCGAAATATTTCAAAAGAAAACGTTATTTTTTTAAATGTTGTAAGAGATTTAAAGGATTTCAACAGGATTTTTAATCTTACAAGATAATATATTTAAAAAGATTTGAAGCGAGTTCACGGAATTTCAAGAGAAGTAAAGAAAGTTTTTAATATTTGAAGGGATTTTGTATCGTAGATTTGGAACGATTTCAAATGATTTCAAACATCTCCAAGGTTGTGTATTTAAAAATATTGGCTGCATAAGGATGTTCCGAATTACGAACAACTTTAAATCTCTAAACCTTTTGACATTTTTATGACCCTTAAACCTTAAGTTCAAATAGATAAAACCAATTTTGTTTTAGAATAAAGTTAGAATAAAGATAGTGATTAAAATAATTAAAAGAAACCTAAGGTTAAGTTTAAAGCTTGAACTAAAAATGGAACCTTAGTCATTATCTTGGAAGGTTTCACCAATTGGTTTACCTTGAAAGAAAATACAGTAGATCATTTTTTCAGGAATCTTTCAAGTTTAAACTAAAAATCGACATCAAAAATGATCAAATCGATCTAGAAATACAAGGAGAATAATTTGAAAAAATTCTTTAATCTATAAGACTCTCAAAAATATGGCGCATTTTCCTTGAAACCCTTCCCTTTTTTCTTAAAAAAAAATGGACGTCGAAAAAAACTTTTATCGTATGCCCAACAGTCATTACTCAAAGTTTTCTCAAATCCTGCAAATTTGATCGTTAAAAAAAAATAAAAAATTACTACTACATAATAAATTAGATCATCTCTGTGAAGTATCAAAAATTTTTGAGATTACAATATCGATTTTTGACGTGTCATTCGGTCAATGTGGATACCGGCTTCGGCATTGCGCATGATCCTTTAGCAGGAAAAAATATTGAGAAGACTCGAATCGCGATTGCGCAAGGATTTAAGCGAATCCTAGCAGATGATTGATCCAAATTAATCATCTAACGACCTACCGCAAAAAAATATTTTTTAAATTTATCTTTTATCAGTCAAGTTCATCCTAAAGGAGAACAACTACACAAAATTCAAAAGTTGCAGTTAGAGACATTATGAATTGAAATTTCGAACTCGTCATAATGTCTATTTTTTTTTACTGTCAATCGATCAAGCCGATTATTTTTAATAAGAATGACATAATGTATCTGCAGCCTTGTGAAGATTTTTTTAATTCTTTATAAATATAGGACTCCATGGAGTTGGTTATATTTTACTAAAAATGTACGTAAAATCAATTATGTTTCGAATAAAACGGGAATATCTGTAAGGGATGATGAAATAAAGGGTAACTGTGAAATTGAATCAAGGACTTGAAAAGAAGTCTATAGTTCTCGGAAATCTATACAGAAAACTTGTTGTTCACTTTCTATAATAGATCTATAGAAACCAAGCAAGATTTTATGTACTATAGGTTCTCCCTATATAGTTTAATCTGTATTTTCTAAAAGAAGACTGCAACCTTTTTCCCTATTCATATGAGGATCAGAGTTGATGCTGCAGATTAGAATTGTGTTTGCAGATCCATACAAATTTAAAATACTGATCTTTTATATTTTTCTTATGACAAGGAAGAATGATAATCCAAAACTGACCATTAGCCAAAAAACTCATGATTCCACTTGACGAGATTCATCTCCGTCACCAGACGTTCCAATAAACAATTTTCACTGGTCTGAAATTAATCAATAAATTCACTCTCACAGGATTAAAAGAAAAAAAAAAGCCACGAGAGTTACTATAAATCGCCACGTAAGAACCGATCAAACTTTCGGACCTGCCCCACTTCGTGTTCCCGGCACTGCAGTACTTCCCTTGGCAACAACCCCTCCCAATAAAAACCCCACAATCCACAAAATGTAAGGTATTCAAAATTTCTTAATGATCACAGTAGGAGACACATTAGGAGACACATTGCATGAAATAATCTGCAATCAGCTGATCCGGTGGATGGCACAAAGGGGTTAAAAAAGAACTTAAAAAGCTGGACCTTGACGAGTGGCACTCACCTTATCTTTCTTGGCTTTCCAATGTATCCAAGATTCCCGGAATGAAGAGAAAATGAGAATGTTAAAGTTTTTGGAAAGGCGAACCTCGCGAAACGAGAAAAGAGACGAACTCTCTTTCCCGTTTCTGCCTTTTTCTCCTCCTTCTTTCAAGGGGTTTTCCTGCTTTTCCCGGGAACGATAGACGCGGAATTTTTCCGCTTTCGAAAGGATGGAGGGGTGGAGGAGGAAGAGTCGAGGAATTGAGTTTTTTTTCTGGGCCTTTGGACTCCTCCGAGCGAGTAAATTCTTATTTCTTGCAGCCCTAATACGGAAATTGAAAACAGCAGCTCGCGTTGCGGGCTGCCGGCTCTCTAACAGACAGACTTAACGGCCCCTCACTTGCTGCGCCGGTTTCGCGCAAGACCCCCTGCCATCCCTTGGAACCCCTCACCGGCTCCAGAGTTACGAATGTATGATTCCACCCCCACCAGAATAGAATGGAAGAGGAGGAATTGAGCGCGTGCGCTAGTAATTCGACCCCCACTTGATGAAAATAAGCAGCGCATGCCAATCACTACCCCGTTAAAACCACCGAAGCGATGCAGCGGCTGATAGTGACACCACTGACACCAGGACTTGAGATCACACCACACCGCCGTCCGCCACCGGCCGGTGTGAAAGGATTGCATCATGGATATAGTTGCATATGCTGGAGGTGGGTCTGAATTTGGGAATCCTGCAGAAGAGCAAAGGTCAAAAGTGCATGAGGACGGGGAATTACAATAGGGGCTGGAAATTATGATGACGATGACGATATGACAATATGACAATATGACTATATGACTATATGACTATATGATGATAGTTTACTTTCAAACTCTTCTCTTCATCTGAATTAGTTCAATCTTACTATATAATTAATATAGTAGTTTCCAACTAATTAATTCGAATGAAGTAAAATTATATCATCTCCATCTTCTTAGGTTTGTCATTTTATCTAACTTTCTTATTAAAAAAATACTTAATCTTTTTTTATATATATGCGCATTAAAGTCAAATTCAAACCCACTTTACCGCAATAATTATTCTGAATGAAGTACCTTTAATTTCTGTGCTGTATTAAGATCAAATGAACTGTGGCCTTTCCGCATCTGTATGAAAAAAGTTCTTGCGGAATATGTAAATTTAAAAAGCATAATTAAAACTAAAAAGTGCTTTAGGGATCAGTTTGAAATCGCTTGGGATTTCGTTAAGATTCCATCAAGATTCTCTTTGGTTTCCTGTGAGAATTCAACGAATATTAAATTGCCGAATATTAAAATAATATATCCTGCAGGCCATATAAAGTTCAAAATTTATTTATGTATCCTTAAATCAGCTTAACACTAAATTTTCCAATGTGTATAAAACTTCTTACATAATGTTCTGTTTTTTGTCACATTTCATTTCATCTAGTCACAACTTACATACTTCGTTTCTTTACTTTTATATTGTTATACCCATGTGTAATTCCTCAACCCTATAATAAGTAATGATATAGCATGACGAAATCTCATCCCATCTACTCATCATGCGTACCATACTAACCCCTATTCTGTTCCGCATGAATATCCCAGAGAGATTGGATTTTTTTCTTAAAATTTACTTCTTTCATCTAAACCTATTAAAAATACTACAATTGCTAAAAGTCCTGTAAAAGTCAAGAAATAAAAAATCTGTAAAAATTTACTAATGAAAAAGTGCCGATTCGTTAAGTATTCGTTAACACTATAGCAGTAGGCATTTTTACCATCAATTAGTTAAAAACTACTAATATCACAGTAAATTAGTAGCAATATGGATATAATTGCAACCTGCTTTTTATAATAGGATTATTTCATCTGTAACTACTAACTCCTAATAAAAAATTGATGGGCATAGACTTTATGAATTATTTGTATATGTTACATCATACTTTTATCTAGATCGTACTCTTTATTAGATTTGGAATGTATACTGATCTCAATTAGTTATCGAGTGTAAAGTTCTTTGAAACTATACTTCTAATATGGCATATGAGTGCAGTTTAGTGTTCTGAGGTCAACGGTATGCATATCGATTCTTTATACTCAGAATCTTACGTCATTCCGAGCAACTCTCATACCTCTCGTCCATATTAAACGATTGGCAAATCTATATACCAGCAGCCTCCCTTATATCTTTCATTTAAAACATACAAATTCATAATCTTGAAAATTTTCTGAATAAAGTTGCTTCTTGGTAATCTTTTAAAGTATCCATTAATACTTTGAATTTTATAGAGACGATGAATCCAATTTAAAATGCTTCGAAACTTTGGTGCTTTAAACTTTAAGAGCTTATTAAAAGTTAAAAGCCCTTCCATTATTACCTAAAACCAAAATATTTTCTTCATAAGAGAGCATTTTTTATTGAAATTTTATGAAAATACCATATATGATGTATAAGCTTTAACGAAGTGTCTGGCTTGAATTGTTGGAACTTTCGCGGAATATAAATTGTAACGGATGTTGGAATTATACATACCGGTGTATCTGTATCTGAATACATTAAGGAACTAAAGAATCAGAAGCGCTTGTTCATTTTATTATTTTGCAAATTACATATATATATGTATATGTATTTTCCTCGTACCTTATACTTACGTACTCAATCTACTGGAAAGAGTAGATTTGTAAATTTATAAATAGATCCTGTTTTGAATGACTTAAACTCTATATAATCTCTGGAAGTTTCCATATTCCGGATTCTGATATTATTTATCCGATAAAATTTTCTTATGAAATACGAAATTTCGCCGTGGCCTGATCGGATCCCAATTTGGGAAACCCAAAGTCCGATCTGACTCAAATATAGGGGCGTCGTTTCATGCCCTATCCGGTCCAGGTCAGGAAATTTCTGCTGGGCTAGATGATCAGTATAGATACTTTAATAAACGTGAAGATATTAAAGAGAGATATATTAAAATAATTAAGAAATTACATGAATTGAAATGACTTGATGATTTCATATTTCATTTACAGAACAAAGACCATTTATAACAGAGGATTCTTTAGACTTAATCTCTGGCGGTGGTACATCGTCACATCGTCCCTAATTCGATTGTGCACTAGAAGCGACAATCGGAGGATATTCAACCTCCTCATCGGCGAACTTCTCCCGTAAATTGAAAACTTAAGCGGCAAAAGTACATTCGGAAGAAGCTCCTGGAGAACGTGGAACTTAAACGCCACTATATCAGTAATATATCTATGTACCAATTGTACCATATATAGAAATAAGATATTCTACTGGCTATGCTGTTCACCGTATATCCCTAAAATCAAGGGGGGGGGGAGGATACGGTTTCTCCATAATGGACTAAGTTTTTACTGATTATTAATAAATAAGTTGATCAGAATATAAAAACCGACTACAGTATTTTCGTCATCCCCCACCAATTTTCTACGCGGTGCTAGTATTGAACGCCGTCTTTACTAGCCTGCCGGAAAACATCGATTCAGGACTATGATCTTAAGCCCCTCAGAATTCAAAATCTATTTGAACAGTTAAGATATCATAATCACGTCCCTATAGTGCTCTGATGTGAGGTGCTTCTGAGATTACTGAAGCATATTATGTGAAAATGATTTAGAATCATCCTACTGGCAACTGTTTTTCAATTTATGAATACATATTAATAACCAATTTCACAAATATCCACGAAACGGAATCATAATTTGAAGCTTGTGAATTTATTGAAAAAGATAGATTAGAATTGGCTTCTACCAATATATTTCCGAAGGGCAATTCATCTTTTGAAAACTGTCTGGTCCTTGGAATTACAAATTGGAACTCAGAGAATTGAGGGTCTTTATCTCGATCATCCTAAATGTTTTATCGGGGTGGAAAAAATTTATTTTCATTGCTTGAAAAGGGTACTATTTTTTAATTATTAATAAGCAATGAAATTTATAAGATCTACTGGTATAATTAATTATTGAGGGCTAATTATTGATTTTGGATCAGTAAAGGCTGTATTTTATTCATAAATTTAAGTTAAATACTTTGCAATATTTATCAATCACTTGTAGCAGTCATGCACTTGTAACTTAGTGAACTTTTAACATTCAGGGTGAAAAAAATCTTACATCGGTGTCAAGTTAAATAAAGTAGATTATAAAAATTTTGTTAAATGTGAATTAATTACGTTTCACAAATAAAATCTCTGCATAGTTATTTATGATTTTTTACCCGGGCAGAAATTGTACTAGGCCCCAAATCGGGTTCTAAATGGTTTTTCCCACTTTTGTTAGACGAATCAAAATTGAAAGCGCTACATTTTGAAAATTTTCTTTCGTAAGTTCCTGGAACTTTCAAAAAATTCGCTGTAAAAATAATTTTATGAAATCTTTTTTTTGGCTTCTATATATATTTAAATGTGTGTTTGATAAAAAATCGAAAGAAATGTTAAATTATACGTAAGAATTAAAGTTAATTTTTCAAAATCGTTTTCAAAATTACTGTCTTAAGAATTTTCATCTCTCAAATAACAAATACTTTTCTTATTTCTGTTTAAAATTTAATTGAGTTAAGAAGAAACTTATTATTTTGAGTAAAATGCTTTCGTCTATAATGGAAAACTATACCTCTGAACTTGAAAGCTCTCTCAAGAGGTTTTAAGTTGGGTAGCCTTTGAGATGATTTTCTGATGATATTTTTCCTCTATACCCCTCTCATTCATCTTTTTCTTATAATTAATTATTTTTATACAGTTGAACAGCACATGAATGAGCGATGAACAAAAGGAGGATATGAAGCAACGGGCAACGGCTCGATTTTCACAGGCGACAGCAAGTCTGACGCCCTTCGCTAGTATCATAAAGATCGGGAGTTGAATGTGTTTTTCCGGCCTAGGGGAGAAACTAACAGGAAACTATAGGATATTCGACAACTTGTTCTTCCACGAATTGCGAATCACAGACTAAAATGAGAAAGGACGATAAAATGGATAAAGGGGAGCAATAAAGGTCAAGTGTTATTATATAACGTTGCGATATTCAAAAGGATAGAAGAAAAATAATATCTGACAATAATAAATATGACTTTTATATGTACACGAATTAATAATAAAGATATTTTCGAGATTATACCATAAACACATTAAAAAGGAAAAAATATCGAATAAGGGATTTTTTAACTTGAAAATCTATTGATTTGATCTTTTGATTTCACCTTTTCTTGGCTCATATATATCTTCATGCGACTATTTAATAGAAACATGCATCTTCGTTAACAAAATACAAGCTTTTTTATAAAGATAAACGCAACCTGCTACATTGTAGAAAGATAAATATAGGACTCTAAGAAAAAAACACATGCTTTCAGAGTGTCATTATTATTTAGAGTAAAAAACAAGCGAAAAGCGTAAGAATTGCTTGTAATAATGTATTATTTACTTTTAAAATTAAAATGATGAACATTTACAAAAACAGGTACATAGGTAACAGATCATTTTTCCTTCTTCCAGAACCTTAAAAACATGTTTAACAGATCACACAGCAAGCAACCTCCGATTATAGTTTGAAGTATACTTCACACGTTTATACTTGAGGGTCGGAGTATGATTACGAATTTTACGCCGTGTCTTAAGGTATATCAAATATATACGATAAGCGATTTTATGTACCTACTCCCTACATGCGAGTTTTATACTGACAATCTGGTAGAATATATATCTTCATTATACTTTCAAATTTTTTTTATTAATAAAATTATTCCGAAAATTCTTTAGGGGAAAATTCTTTCAAAAGTTTCAAAAGTTGATAATATATAGAGGCTTCTATTTTGTCTTCTTAAATAAGTGGAACTGAAGGAATGACTTTAGAGGATGTCTATAAAATTATTGAATTTTGTGTCTGGTTATAGAAGTTGTCATGGGATGGGAAATTAATTTTTTCCCTGCGACAAGATTGAATTTATTCACAGTAATATTATTTAGTCCCGACAGAATTTCGTAGGCTATTTATTTACTTCTTATTTGTATAAAAGTGAATTTCTGTTTCAATTTTTTAATAGCTTTTCCTATAACGAGATATTTAAAGATCTTTAAATTCAACGCTTCTATCCGTGTAGAAATTTCAAAAAACTGGCCCAGACGATCGGAAATCGGCGTTTCAGATTTGGGCCCAGTCGGGCCTTATCTTTCATCCCGGGTCAAAAACCTCCGAATCTGGACTCGATCCCCTTTGTTAATAATTTACGCTTATGATTGTTTTTGAAAAATTATCTTAAAATATCTCAATCTTCAATAATTTGGTTTAGGCTCAAAAACAATTCTATCATAAAAACTGCTTCTACTCAACTGGATATCGATTTCGAATTAAGTCTATCACACTTGGATCGGAAATTGGGAGATTTTTTATCCTAAAATTATATATATATATCCGTTGATGAGTTGAAACTGTTGATGATCTGAAGCACTTTAGCTGGAGAAGTGGTCTGAATGATAGTTTGCAGAAGAGGCACAACCGACTCATTTTATACAAGTCATTGTATGTAAGGTACTTCTATTTTGTATCTCGTCGAAAACGCAGATCATACGCGACCATGCTCATGAATTAATGTATCTGCACAAGAGGAATCGGTGGGCGCGGTGGTGGGTCCGAAGAGGATCACAAGTTGCAAGACAAGCAATCAAAATCTTAATTAAGAGCCATAACTGAATGTGTGGCGAGGCGTAGAAAGACACGATGCTTCTTCACTTAACAATCCTGATTTCATGCTTATTAGGCTACGAACTTCTTTCTTATTTGCATCTCGGCCGTTATGCATCAGCAGATCATCGACATTTACCATATTATGGTACTTAATATCATAAACACGCATATAGCTTCAAAACTTCACAGAAAATTTTCAAGTATTATATTAATTATATTCTTATCTCTTTATTGCATCCGGGATGTTAATTCCGGTCTGAAAAGATAGTAAAAAATAACTAACCGGTCTGACCACAACTTTCCGTTTCTACTTGTACGCTGGAGTTAATTCTTAGTAGAAAAGGCAATTTATTGTAAGACAATGATATTCTGAACTACTTAGAAAGGATTACAGAATCTTAGTACTCATCTCTCTTAAGTTTGAAAGATTAAAAAGTTACTCTGTACACTCTATATACATCTGAAGAGAACAATCCATTTCTACTTAAAACGTTTTCTTTGACGCAGAATTATGACCGGAAGTTACCTACTTCTCTCAGTAGAAGAGTCAATTTATAGTAAGACAATAAAGACTGAGAAGCACTTAGAAAGAATATATAAGCTTTGGTACTTTTTTTTTAGAATTAATTTTGTAAATGGCTCTCTATGCCTGACTAGAACCTTCCATTTCTACTTCAAGCACTTCTTTCTCTGCTTGCGCGCCTGACAGTTATTAGCCATATCCTATATCATAAAAAAGACGTTACGATTATGTCGAAAATAGATTCTTGCAATCACGAAATCTAAAGCCATTATTGAAGATTAATTAACATAATATTAATATTAACGTTACATAATTCACGGTTGACTTGCTGCTCAAAATATGATTTCATATATTATTATTATTATTATTATATATTACTATAAATATATTGTAAAATCTTTCTAATTAGAATATAGAGAATTGTTTAAGAATTATTGTTCAAATTTAGAAAATCGTACGAAATATCTTGGAATCGAATCATATTTTGTTTAATCTATATTTAATTCTAAAGGGCATGAATGAGTAATAAAAATAATTTCATGATCGACAGGTCATTTGAAACCGACCGCCGGTAGAAGATTAAATTTGAAGAAATGTTGTTATTATGTGCCGGACATGAGAATAATAGTCGTATTCGTCATGGGTAACTACATAAAAATTATAAAGAGAGAGAAAATAGAGTGGTTGGAGTGGAAGGGAGAAAGTTGGGCGTTTGCGAGGCGCCGCGACGACGGCGTCTCATCGATCTGACTAGCCGAATACCGCAGCCACTTACGTTATACACTACCCTATAGCTATAACCATGCAAAATCCACGTATCTGACAAGGAGGAATTAGAACTTTTTATATTCATTATCATCACTCAAGGATATTCAAACATCCAAACACTTGTATAATAAAAATTGATATTTCAACTTTAACAATTAAGAATCTAATGAATAATAATGTATCATATGTATAATGAATTTTAATAAACATATATTATTCATGACTGTTATTAATAAATGATATAAATAATCTTGATAAAATTATTTCAACTTTATTTTACTCAGCCAATACCAACTTAAGCGAACGACTCATAAAACAGTAACAAATTGTACGGAAAATAAAAAGTTCAATTTTACGTAAAATAATACAATAAACCGATTATCGAGGCGCGCAGTACCAGTAAAATGAAAACCCCTGGCTACCAAGTGAAAGGCTATATGAACGAGAACCAACTCTCTTGCACGCTCTCCTGATAGAGTGCTTTACTTGATGGAAACTTTGGCACTCTCTTCTAATCCCCGCCAAAAAAAATTATTATCCGAGAAAATCCTCCTGGACCTCCTACCATCCCTGATTAGAGTTTAATTATAAGCCACGAGTTTATTGTCGCAAAAAAGTTTTACGACCTACGGCGACTTGAGGTCACTTCAGGTATATATATGGTATAATGTATAAGAATATATTACTCAGTCGTCTGACTTCTTATTCATATGCATATATCACCACCAGGGCTTACTTCTGCTACCCTGCTAGCATCCGGATACTTTTTATTAAATAGCCGCCGAATTCATCGGCACAAGAGCGGCCCGATATATTTAATTGCACTCAACCGGCCCTCTCCTACTTCTCTCCATACCGTAAATGAAATTTAAGTTGGCCACCTCTGAAGCCAGATACCTGCTCACTTTTCTGATGTCCTCAACGAAAGCGAACTGAAATTGCTCAACAGGTTATTACGCCTGCAAGTTACTACTACAAACCGGATAAGTTTGTGACGTTTGTGACGTTTCTCCCGTTTCTCCCGTTTCTGTCATCTGCAGCACGCAGAGGTTCTCATTCTTCGAACCCTATTCTCGAGATATTATTAGGTTTTCATATTTCGTTCACTATTTCATTTTGCATATTTAGTATTTCCAATTTCAACTTCAAAAGTTATTCAAGGTTTTCATTCAATTTTTGAGATATCGCTCCAATGTTATTTGCATATTTCGAATTTTTTAATACTTTATAAGAGGGATCATGATGGTTCTGCAAATATAGCGAGCGCTATAAGTAAACAAATTGTTGAATCTGCCCGTTTTTACACAATAAATATTATTGTGGAAAGTTTATGTCATAATTGGTCAGAATTGCAAAATTCAAAATGGCGGATTTAATTACATATTTTTCGTCCGCCATTTTTTATTTTGAAAATTCCTCAAATCTGACCCCATTTTTTAAATTAGCGAATAAATAAATTAATTAAAATATAGAAAATAAACCTATATTCATCCCTCCCTCTATACTCAACACCTCGTCAATCAACGCAAGTCAGCTTTTACGCTCTTGCATGATCTACCCCTCATCCCTATAACTAAAAATAACCCGACAGCTCCTTACTATCCTTCTCTCTTCTTTTTACAAAATAAAAAGGGGCTGCTTTGATGATTTGTATGCTTTTTACAAATTTTAAGAGATTTCAATTAATTCTACGAGATTTCGACGAACTTTAAGGGCTAATATGATGAATTTTAAGCAGTTTTAAGCTCCTCATAGAATTTAAAATAATTTCAAGATGGTACTAAGAATTTAAGAAATTTTGAATATACGTATAAATTTTAAAGTTTCTCAACGAATTTTAGGAGATTTCGACGAATTTTACCCGTATATATTTACCCCATGAATTTTTAAATTTCAAAAATCTTTTTAATCCTAAAAATTAAATATTTATAATAATACGTGTCATCAGATGAAATGATCTAATCCAGCATCTTCTGCTGCGACTCTTATATATAGGCGGATGTATAAGTTGGTGGTATTCGTTTATTCGTATAGTGCCTCAGAACTTTGTCAGTATTTTGCAGAGGCACAGACGTACCGATGCATGCATGTAGTAGTCGTGCAAATTTGCGAATCACTTCTTTGCCTAGTATGCTACCTTGATTTCATGTTCGCCAATTTGAAGGCCTGGCGATATTCTCTAACCCTTCCTTCCATTCCCGCGACCTCCAATGCAGTTAGTTTACTTGCAAGAAATACTCCCAAAATAAAGAAGAAAAGAATCAATTCGCGAAACTGTGTATATATGTATAGCGAGAGAGAGAGAGATATTGTACATTGCCATTTTCTGATACAACAGCTAGTTTACAACTGTGGAAAAATCCAGGATCGTTTCCTAGCACTGGTTTTCCTCTGAAGGAGGGAGCGAGAATTACTTGCTTCAGATTGATTGTTCATCTCGTTCATCTCGACGAATTACGAGTATAGCTGGTTCATTGCTTTTTTTGTAAGAGTAATCAAATCCATCTTTAATCAGAGTTTGAGAGGCTTTGATATCTCTGTTACGTAAAGATTTAGTAGCAGGCACGTGTGCTTTTTTAAATATTGCTTGAAAAAGTTAAGAATGATTATTTTCACCGAGAGAAACTTCTGTGACAATAAGTGAGGAATGAAGGCAAATTGTAACTCTTATAATTATATGTAGTTTATAATTCATTGACGTACAGTGTGAATTGAGAGTAGTATATATTTTCCAGAATATAAAAAAGCAAGATGCATTCAAGCAAATCGCAGTGACTTTGCAATGTCGCACGACGCGCATAGTAAGTTTACACATCAGGAAAGCACGATCAGCAAACAAGTGGTTACCTTCCAAGTTTCGCGATACATATATATATATATAGATATATTATAATTCGCAAGAATCCATTCCTTAATTATTTCTAACTGAATTGACATTTTGGAAAAAAATTTAAATAAATATTATCATTATAGAAAATAGTTTGTAGTGCCCGTCCTGAATTTGACATATGTATAGTATATATATATAGATATAGATATATTATTTGACAGTTATACCAGGTTATACTAAACTAAATTTTTGAAAAATTAAAATTGTGTGCAACTTCTTTTGTAGAATACTGTATAGCAACATCCAATTAGCAAAGTTTCTGCATGAATAATTTTCAAAACCATTCAAATAGCCAAATATCAAAGGATAAATTTTAGCACCTGTACAATCTGAATGTTTCTGAGGGGCAAAATATTATTATTTATAAACGAGAGAATATGAATCATTCCTTTGTCAGTTGTTATATTGTTAAAGGACATCTACGATATTCAGAAACTCGATAATATGTACAATTATAGCTTACTTGAAATTGATTTCAAATCAACATGGTTATATCATTTATTGGCGTTTTACGTAGTTGATAAATTAAATCTTCCTTTTATAGATTTGTTCTATTTTCCTTTAATTGAGTTGAGTAATCAAATACCATATATTAATAATCTTCGCCTCTAATAAAAGATTGATAAATTACGAAAAAAATAACCAGCATAATTGTAAAATTTAAGGAAAAGAAGTGAATGGTTCCTTCAATCAAAATATATTATGTTATTTTATATTTTTGTATATAAACGACAAAAATATTGTCTGAATTGGTTAGTGAATGGGAAGAAATGGGTGCAGAAGATTTTCTTTTCTTAGTGGGAATTAAATTGCCTTTGGCTATCCTACAACTTCTAGTGAGGCCTGATCTCCTGGTGACCTCGACCAGGTAACTTCAGTCAAGTGTGACCATCATCAGAACCCGTTTCGAAATCTCCAAGGTCTTCAACAAAGAAAACCTCCACGACCTGTTCAGTAAAAGACTAAAAGATGGCGTTTCTCTCTTATCCATTGATGTGAGTCTTTTATATCAACTATGTGCTATAAATATGTATAGAGAGAATATCAAAACTCCCGAAACCAAAAATATGTGCAACTTTTTAATTATTTGTTTATTTAATTATGAAATAAACATTTAATTTAAACAATTTAATACTTGCATCCACAGTAATAATGTATATCTATATATGAATCAATAAAGTGTCATCACTAACTTAAATAATCATCTCTTTATTTATTTTAAATCCTTTTTTCTTTATTTTTTTTTTATTAATTAAGAAATATATGTTTTTTTTACAAGGGTTTCCTCTGGGGCAAAGAATTAACGTATGATTTAATAAAAAAGCTCTATAACTAATATATTAATTCTTTTGAGTGAGATAAAGATATTACTTTTAAAGTATAAAGTCTGATATGTTGTTATTAAAATATACTATTGTATATTTAAATAATCGTCTCTATTTTTTTTACACACTACAAGCGAGGTTGGTACAACCTTGAGGTTGATATCAACTCGAAAGCACGTATTCTGTAAAGACTCTTATTTAAATATAGGAATATGTTTGAAACAGGGTCTCATGTCTTTTTCATTAAATTTATATCAAATCCACTACATTTTCAATAGCTTGTTTCCCTAAAATCGTGGAAATTTCAAGTTTTTCCCTGAAAAATTTTATATATGGAAACAGGAGAACAGCATCGTGTCGAAGCAACGTTACATCGACGCGACTATTTTGCGAGATATTCCAGAATTTTCGAAGAAACTGGAAGACCTGCTATGTGACTCATTGACAAAGGCCACATTTCATTTACACAACAATTCCACACAATCTGTAAAAATATTTTCTTTCCCAATATCTTCAGAATCATGCATAAAGCCGATATTCATAAAACAGAATAAAGAAGAGTAGCTAGATTGCAGAAAAATGGTTCTTCAAGAACATTTTTAAAAGATAAATATGTATATGAAAAAAGCAAATAGTAGGAAAGAAAAATAATGATTGTTCAAAAATATATATATATATAACTGTGTAAAATTTCAAAAAAAAAAAAAACAAGGAAAAAGATCAGAATTTTTTAAATCTTTTAAATTCACAAAATGGACAGACTAAAATTGTATGCATTGTAATGTTATATAAGAGGTTTATAAGTGAAAAATGTGAAAAAAAAAGTTACAACAGTCAATTTTTTTTCAACTATCACAGTAGTAAAAACCAGTAATGGTTATCCAATGGTAATGAAACGGACGAGTAAAAAGACGATTGACAATCAAGTGACAATACATTTTGTGAATTATCAGGCGAACACAATGCCATTAGAGCTAGTGTAGCCATTAACCCAGTAGAAGCTTCGCCGCAACTGGTCCGCACAACATTCGAGATACAAAGTATCAGGGAATCAACCATCAACCATCACTTTTAAGAATGGATGTATATATAGGCATCCACACCTTTGAACCGTTTGAACGGTTTGAACCCACTGAAACCAAATTTTGCAAAGTGTCACAAATTTTGTCTTAAATATTTTTTAAAGATATTTTGAAAGTGCTTGTGAGTTTTTTTCATTTTTACAAACATTTGAAATAACTATAGATTTCTTTTTAAATTCCTCGAAGTTTGTTTTATTCCTTTGAAATTGTTTTAAAAAAACGTAATCCCCTAGTCTTCCTATAGTAATTCTTTTCAATTCGCGTCATTTATTTGTATTAAAACCCTTAAAATCATCAGTTTACCATACATTGAAATCACTTAAAACATCTTGAAATATCTTCAAATCCCTTGAGCTTCCTTTGAATCATTATAATTCTTTATAAATCCTTTAAAAAAGAATAAAGTCCCCTAGGATCCATAGTTTTAATTACTAAAAATCATTCTAAATATCTTAAATTTTTTTAAACATTTCGAAATCATTTAAAATCTCATGAAAGTCCTCTTAAATAACAGTTCCAAAACAAAAAAAATCTCTTACAATTCCTTAACATTTTTTCCCAATGCTTTACAGTCTTTTTCTTCAATTTCTTAAAAACACTTAAAATATCTATAATTACTGATTTGAAATCATTCTATATGTCTTGAAATCTTTTGAAAATATCCTTAAACTCACAGTAAAAAGAAATTATATACTTAAACTTATATTCGAACTAATCTCAGATTTAACTTGTTAAGTAATAGCTTATAATTAATAAGTATAATCTGTTGACTGAAAAAAAGGAAACTATTCTGAAAGTATAAAGTTCATTATGGAAATTGAAAGAAATGTATAATAAGATTATCATCACCTTCAGTTTAGATAGTACTTGAATTTAAGAATATTTCAAACCTTAACCTGACTTTCAGAATAAGAACCACGACTTAATTTCAGGTTTTCACAATCTAAATTGCATTATTTTTATTTGCTTGATTTAAGGTGCAGGTATATCATTCTTAATTTCAGGTTACGTATGATTCTTTTGATTTTTAACTGAAATCAAGTAAGTAAATTTCTGTTTATACTGTGCCTCTCTTGAAAACCCTTTAAATTCTTTAAGATAAATTAAAACTCCTTAAAGCCCCCTGACATATCTCTAAATATGTACTAAAGTAATTAAAAATATTTCGAAATCACATAAAATTTCTTCGAATTTCTTGAAAATCTTTAGAATAATGACTTCAAATTAAATAAAAGTCATATTATAGATGTTGATTTTACATCTTAGAAATGATTTTTGTCAGATAAACAAAAGTACGTCGCATAATATGTGTTACACCATGTGCACATATTAAGTTTCATCAAAATCAGAGTAGAATTAAGAATTAACTATGTCTTTTATGTCTTTTATGTTAACATGTCTTCTCTTGTCAGTCTCACTTTAAAACTTCCAATCTCTGAGATTTTCTTGCATAAAATGTTGAAAACTCTGCGTAATTTTATATGAAAAAATAAAACAAGAATATGCCTGGTGCCACCATAGTCCAGCCTTTTAGTGATAAT
This sequence comes from Synergus laeviventris, assembly GCA_032275145.1. NCBI lineage: Eukaryota > Metazoa > Arthropoda > Insecta > Hymenoptera > Cynipidae > Synergus > Synergus laeviventris. The sequence goes on along the minus strand of JAUESI010000008.1, from coordinate 2,626,635 downwards.
GAGAAGATTTGAACAGGTGGTGGGTGGAGTCTCTCGTACCATTGTACCGCCTTTAACAAATACTTGGAACCAGGGTAGTAGGATAAGCTTGACCAGTAAAAATCCCCTTATCGATCGACAGCTGCTTATACACGTGCCTGAGCTGTGTTACTTTTCTGGAGCATGTTCGCCTGCGATCGCAAGACTCGAGTGTGACCCGGCCTGGGGACATGGGCACGTCCTTAAGGAAGGTCAACGATCTCGGTAAGTCGGTAGAGTGGTAGACCGTAGACGTACGACGTACTGAGTCTGAGCAGAATGAATATTACACTTGGCACTGAAATCCGAAGCGCCGAAGCAGCCGAGAGCTATGGTCGCGCTGGAACGTAACGTGCAACCACACAATTCAAATATGTACAAAATTGTACATAATATATGTATGGTAATGATCCGATTATGCAAAATTAGGTCACATATATAATTCTCTCGCCCTCGCATATTTATTGATAGTGATACATTCGCATAATACGCGGTTGAAAAAATCTTGGAGCAACACATTTTTGTTATCATGTAACCCAATAATTAATGAAGTTCATAAAATAAATTTCGTAAAATTACTTATAGAATTACTGAAAATGATACGTTTAATCTGAAATTTAAACTTCAATTTAAATATCAATTTAAATCGGATATTCCTTAAAATTTCTTCAAATATATAAAACCTCGGCTCATCATCCCTTAAAATTATACTTACAATTCCATATTCGCCCAAAAACTTTCGTAAAATCGAAATCGCGTAAAATCCTTTAATATTTTCTAAAATCCAAATAAATTTCATAAAATTCCTTACAATTATTCAAAATGTCATAAATATTCCTTGAAACCCCCTTAATCCTTATATATACAAAAGTTGCGATTATATCGAAAACGCAGATTGTTGAAATTTTTAAATCTAAAGCCACATTCTATCATTCTATAATCTCAATAAATTTCTCAAAAATCCCATTAAAACTCATTAAAAGCCTTCAAATTTCCGAAAATTGTTCAAAATTTGACATAATCAAATGTTCTTGCCATGAAATTATAAAAAAATGTATTTGTAAGGCCTAATAAAATTGTTGTAAATGATTTATATTTTTATATATTTTTGTATAATATTTGAACATTATTAATAATTATCCTTGTAATGTTTCCCACGCGCTGTAGGGTTTTAGATGAAAAGCGTCTAAATTTTTAGGTAGAAATATTAAAATGGGTTTTGTAATTGAAATATAACAAACCTTGGGTTTGAGTTTTAAATTGATAAGAAATATTCCATGAAATGAGATCAAATCATATTATTTTTAATCTTTAGTCACTATGTATTAATATATCCAAAACGGAAAACATTTTATTAAATTGCAAACGAGGTTTCTGACGAATAAAGTTTGTATTTTAAACTCGTTCCCGACATTTTTCATCAGAGCATATGATTGGTCCACTCGAGTGACATAATTCAATGTGGGAAAATTGAACTATGCAATGTAAATAGTAAGGCATTGCTTTGTTTTTAAGTCAATTATTTTTTAATTATTAAATTAAACAATGCTTTTATCTCTTTCTAGTTTAATTGCGGGTATATATATATACGCGTATATGCCTATTCAAAGTTTCGCGCGTTAAAAATTAGCGCCATCTAACTGAGTTTTTTCAATAAATTTAAGCACGTGATTGCGTAATGTGCGATCGCAAAGTGCAAAC
>JAUESI010000008.1:2587169-2597268 GCA_032275145.1 Synergus laeviventris | reverse complement strand
AACAGGAAGCGGGAAGAAATCGATGGCGAAGTAAAAGATGGCAGATCGCGCGCACGCATGCGTATTAATTAGAATGCAATAAAAAAACACTTGAAAAACATTAGCAATTGCTCAAACTTTATTTTGACTTCTAGGTTTTTAATTTAAAGTAATTAAAAATACAATTATCTATCAAATCAAATATTATAATCATATATAAACATTCAAAATCATTTCTTGCAAAGAAGAGATTTAAAAATTGCGGCGAAAAGCATATAGAAAAAGAAGGTGGCGTTTGTGGCGTTTTCCTGTGTCATGTCAGGTCATGTGACCATTTTTCTCCAATCACCTGTCATTTGTTTTCGGAAAAAAACATTGTCCACAATTGTCCACAATCAACGAATCAACTCGACAGAGTACAGACAGTCGAATCGACAACGACAAGTGACGACAAGTAACAACAAGTAAAAAGAAGTGGAAATTGTTTAATGTTAGTGCTACATATTATTGTGATCTCATTTTTATCTTAAAGCTGAGATATTACAAAATCTTTATTCATATAATGATGTGATCTATGGGAAAATTACTATACGTCTGTTGGATGTGTTAAACACAATTTTGAGACTTGAATTGTTGCTCGTCAATGTCGTCACCCAGAATTAATGTTACTTAAAATGACAATACTTAACTCTTTCGTTTTTACGATATTACCCAACAAAACAGCAAAAATTACTCTATTTTTAAATTAATTTTTATTGAACATATTTAATAAATGCTCCTTAATCGAGATGGAGGAATGGCACAAAATGTTCGATGAACGTTTAAGGACACAGCACTATATTGCGAAAGAAAATAAACTTTTGAACAGATTTTCAGGAAAATGCGACGCTAATGTCAATTTTTTAAAAAAAGGAATGCTCGTGGAAGCAGTAGGAAAAGATTCAGACGATAAGGTTCGAATAAGAATCAAGGACTCACCTGATAGTTTATGGCATAATACAGAGTGGAAATGTCATTATTATGATCTTATTCCAGTATCAAAAAAGTTATGGCATTATTTAGCTGCAGTTGATGCACCTGAAGAAAGAGTGAAAATTGCGAGTAATAAACAATTGTGCAAAGATATTGAAAATATTGGAGAAAACAGCAAAGTGTGGTTTTCTCCCAATGGCAGCTCAACTGACACGTGTCTTGCAACTGTCACTTTCATTGGACGAGTACCAGAATCGGGAGAAGGAATTTATTTTGGTCTCAATTTACAGGTAATTATAAAACATTAATCAATTGTCAATTTTGAGAAACGTTCTTCAAAAAATAAAGAAAAATTTTTTATCCGGATTCAATGTACGAATTTCTTAAGGAGCTATCACACCTAAATTTCCTTAATTAACGCTTCGAAGTCTATAATAAAAATTAACTAAAAAGTGGTCTCTAGATCTAAAAATCAGTAAAATATTAAATGAATTGTTTATTTACAAAACTGCGTTTCGAGATAACGCCTCTAATTTTGCTCTTAAAAGCGTAACCTTCCAAATGATTTACTGGATTTTATGATTGATAATTAATATAATTATTATTTTTAGGAAGGTAAAGAGCCTGCTAATATAAAGTTTGCAGCAATAAACAGTATTACACCTTGCAGTAAAGAAACTTTGGAAACCCTCAGGAACAGGGATAGAAGTAATGGTTTTTAATTTAGATCTATTTGCGGTTTGTGTGAAAGATCAATCCAATATGTAATTCAAATAGTTCCACACAATCCTCATGATATATTCTTTGCTAAAAATTAACATTAAAATGGGACTTCTCTTTTAATAGCATATTTTCACAACGATATTCTATTACCAAAACGAGAAGAAGATTTCTTTAGCAGTGGTAACAGTCGCAACAACGAATCCATGAAAGTTAAAGATACAAATGGCTCGATTTTGGATAGATATGTATTGGATGATAATGTTAATAATAATCGTGAGTTTATGTCTTTCACCAAAGATGCGTCGTTAACAAATTCAATGCATCCGGTATTTAAGACTTTATTGAGTGCATCCAGTGATAATGGCAAAAGCAACAGAATCCATAAGGACTATAATTTATTACAACTTGGTAATTATTTATGTACACATTTTAATATAAAATAAATATTTACTGTTATTTATTTCTATAAACTGATCCTAGACTAAAGAAATTTCTTGTTTGATTGTAAAAACAAAACTCGGTTTGAAGACCTGCTTTATATGTTTACTATTGTTTTACGTTGATAATTTTCATATTGTAAATAATGCTTGGACTTGAGTGGCCTTCCGCATACCTCGAAAAAGAGTAAAAATAACTAAAGCGTTTAAAAATAACCAGTCACGTATTCCGCGCTTAGTATGACCGGGTGAATCGCGAAGAATACCTCCTTTACTGTAATTTTGTTATGAAATGGCGACGATTCTTCAGGACATCCCTCTTTTTCTTTTGCAACAAAAGTGGAGCAGTGATACTGATTCAGACGCCTGCAGTAATTTAGATATTAACTACAATGGCCAATATTGGATGCATTATGGTGAAAAATGTGTACAGTTCAAAAGTCTAAAAATGAAAACACTTTTTAAACTCTTCTAAACATTCTCACTTTGTCTTCAACACTTATTTCGTGAAAAGTGTATTATATTTACAAAATATAATAAGGCTTAATTGTCATCTCAGTGAGAAATTAAAAAACTTACTTATATTACTCTTAACTTTCCATTTTTTTGTAGATGATGAATCTGAAAAAGACGGAAACAATGAACAAGCAATGGTTCCTGACACTGGAGAGTTGTCGGTTGGATCGAATGTTAAAGTACTTTTGGATAAAGAAACACGATCCGGTGTCATTAGATGGATTGGAAATCCAGATGTTCTCCGTCCAGGAAAGATAATGGCAGCTGTTGAACTGGCAAGAATTACCATTTTTTTTTACTTTTTCGAGCTTACCTTATTTGTAGTGTCAATTAACATGCGGTCTTCTATTAATTACATATTCCTACAGGATGATGAACATCACTTAGGAACAGATGGGATTTACAAAGAAACAAGATATTTTCATTGTAAACCACAGAGAGCTTTGTTCACAGAGATAAAAAAATGTCGTCAATTCGAAACTCCAGTAAGTCTAAAACATTTTGCGTTTAGTGTGTACTTTATTGCAAATTTTATGTATCGTAACATTTCCTACATTCTTCTCTCCAAAAAATCTCATTTAAAAAAAAGAACTACATGTTAAAATAGACCATTCAAATTTAATTCAAAGGTCGACAGCCATAAATTCAAAGGAAATGTAGATAATCATTTTGGGAACATGGAAAGTCTCCCAGTGGAGGGAATGGTGCGGCCTATTTCTGTCAAGGGTGATTTGGAGAAAATTTGTGGAAAAAATCGTGGAATACAAGGTCATCACAATTCCTGTTACCTAGATGCTACTCTCTTCAGCATGTTTACATTTACCAGTGTGTTTGACAACCTTTTATTCAGGTAACAAACTCCCACCTCATTCCCCATGCTTAATAAATCATGCCACTTCATAGTTATAATAAAATAATGAAATAATATATGCTATACTCGATTGATGCAAAAAAAATTTTCTATATTTACTATAACTTATTTTTTTCCTAGGCCGCCAAATGAAAAAGACTGTCCTCAATATGAAGAAGTGCAAAGAGTCCTTCGTGAGGAAATTGTAAATCCACTCAGAAAGAATTTTTATGTGCGAGCTGATCGCGTCATGAAACTTAGAACTTTGCTTGAAAAATTATCATCCATTTCTGGACTTACGAGTGAAGAAAAAGGTACTTTCATATTTTATATGAAAGATATTGGTGTTATTAATTATAATTGTAGATTGAGATTTTATGAATGTTTTCTAGATCCGGAAGAATTCTTGACGTCATTAGTAGCACAGATTCTAAATGCAGAACCTTTTCTGAAACTTAGTTCTAATCAAGAAGCATATCACTATCAACTTTTTGTAGAGAAGGACGAACATCTTAATTTGCCTACAGTACAACAATTGTTGGAACAGAGTTTTCTGGCGAGTAACATTAGGCTAAAAGAAGTTCCTTCATGCCTAATCATACAAATGCCTCGATTTGGAAAATCTTTTAAGATGTACCAGAAAATTCAGCCTACGTTGTTGCTGGACGTGACAGACATAATAGAAGACTGTAAGTAATTATTTAATGTTTAAAAGTGACCTCGAAGGCAAGAGTTTGAAAGAAAGCAGTTTTTAAATCGTAAATTCTTTTGCAATTTTGTACTGTAGCACCGAGACAATGTACAGTTTGTGCTGACCTGGCAATCTATGAGTGCAAAGAATGTTATGGTGAATGCGGACAGGGCTTTGAGAGCATTGCATTCTGTGTGTCTTGCCTTGAAAAGGTAAACACTATCTTCTTCAATTTAAAACATACACTTAAAGTATAAAGTGAAGTAATTACAATAGCATATTTTAACTTTCTAGGCTCACCGTCATGAAAGAAGAATTAACCATAAACCGAAGGAGCTTACAGTTCCAACGGATTTTTCTGCTATACAAGAACATTGTTCCGTCCCTCGATTATACTTAGAGCTTTTTGCTGTGGTTTGCATCGAAACATCACACTATGTTTCATTTGTAAAATGTGGTCCTGGGTCCGAAGCCCCTTGGTGTTTCTTCGACTCTATGGCAGATCGAAAAGGTATTTTTACCTTTTTGAAAATCACTTTTAAGGATATGTAGGAATTACCATGAAACAATTTAGTTTCACCAACTTTACAACAAATATTTATTACTACGAACAAAAAGTTGGTGAAACGAAATTTCTCTTATGATAAAGTATCACATGGTCTTAATTTGAATTTCTCAGACACCATTAAAATTTATTCGGTTTTTCACAACTGATTGATTGAGAACCGTCCATTATTAGAACGGACTCGTATTCTCCATATTTCATGGACAGTAATAATTTTTTCAATTTTAGGAGAACAAAACGGCTATAATATACCCGAAATGGTTCCCTGTCCCGACTTTCCAAATTTGTTGAGCGAGGAAGGAGCCAACGAATTGTCACAAATAACTGACGATCGAAAGCTACCAGAGCATGCGAAACGACTACTTTGCGACGCATATATGTGCATGTACCAGTCCCCAGATGTCATGATGTATAAATAAACTTACGTGAATTTATTAGATAAGTTATAGTAGTTTTATAGTTTAATATTTGAATTCTTAAAATTCCCTGCGTTGATGTGAGCAATGGTTAGATAGGGGCTCGAAGAAGAGAATGTAAAACAATGAAATCAGTCTAACTGTAAAAGATATTTTGTAAAAGTAGAACGCGATCACGTCTAAAATATTTAAAAGAAAAGTTATTTGCATTATTTCGGCTTCTTTAACTTCTGTGAAAAAACTATCGCCGTACTGTAATAAATTCGAAAATCTTTGCATTTCTTATTGTTTCAATTTAAACTTAAAACCTCCTAAACAATTTAAGAAAACGTACGAAATACTTCGAATTTTCTTTTGAACTTTCTGAACTTATTAAAAATAAAAAAGTTTTTAAAGTTGCGAAGGCTGCCTGAAATTCTAGAATGAAACATTGATAGACTTAATTAAGTTAAGGGAACTCAATGTTAAAGAAAAGACAATTTATTTTTACAGCCAATTATTAATTCGTATGACCTTCTCCATACAAAATTAATTTTATATCCTCATATTCTTCCGATTTTCTTGTCGCATAATTTACAACCTCTTATGTCTGAGACAAAAACATCCTTTTCGACGTCTAATTACTGAATAATGTTATATAAGTTCTGTGATTTAAAAATAAATTGCGATGATAAGGGAATAAGTTTTGACAATATATGTTGGTATTGTGTAATAGGCTTAAGAAGTAGTAAGACGCTTAAGGCAATAAGCAATGAGGGGATGTATTTTTAAATGATTTTAAACGTTATATAGGTGAGCTGTAACCTAGAGTTACAGAATGGTGAATTTCTCTTCCACCTGGTGCAAATTCATTGAAATACATATTATACTTCGATAATATGTTTGATGGAGTGATTGTTAATTCTCATTGAAAATGATTATCCAATTGAGATCTTTGCCTGAAAATCTTGATTTTTACATCTTCATATTTTAAAGATATTATAAATTCTGAGTTAATCAGATCCTTATGCAGTCTACGTAATCATGAAACAAAAAAAAAGAGTTACAACGTTTTCATAAATCCATCACATAAATGTGCGCAAAACAAATAATTTAAAAAAAAACATAGAAAATAACAAAATTTCATTTCTCTGAACATCTCTCATCAAATAGGAGCATTAATATTTAAAAAGTGATATATTATGTAGATTAACTTACTCATCCTTTGAGTTAAACAGGAGTCTAAGTTTAGAGACTACAAGGTCAGTCTGAATGTATTATCAGATCAATTATCAAAAATACGTATTGATAAATAGAAATAAATGACTAAACTTCGAGTTTCCTGGTGACTTAAACATTAATTCAGTATCTACATAAGAAAAAATATTACTTAGAGTGAAAGTACAGTGACGCTTTAAAATTGAATCAATAACACTTTTTGAAAGTAACTTACAGATGAAGAAAAAAATCTACTAGCCGTAGAACTGCACTGTCTACTTAAATTCCAAGGACTTTACCTTTTTAAATTGTTTACAATTACATACATGCATGAGGAAATATGTTTCCTTAGGTGCCAAAAGCACAAAAAATACTATAAACAATCTCACTGATTTTAAAAATTAGTGAAGAGGGATTTTAGATTTTCATACTAATGGGTTATAAAGGAATTTTTTACAGGTTGAAGTAGTTTAAAACTAATAATCTTCCTCGTCTTCGTCCATTGCGAAGTCACTCCCAATGCCAGAGTCTAGTGCATAAATAGGGCTAAAATAAAACATTATTTGGATATTAATTCTGAAAAAAGAATTAATGGTTGTAATCCAAAGATTGTCGAGTGTATCCTTACTTTATGGCTCTGCAAGTAAAAAATACGATCCTCTTTAATTTTTTGTTGTAGAAAAAGTAATTGAAAGACCACAGACATCCGTCTTCACCGAATGGGTCGGACGCCAAGTCTGGGTTGTAACTGAAAACCGATTACGATTACAATTAAAATATATGATTATTTATTGCATATTTAATCTTCAATCCGCTGGATTAATTTTCTGTTTCTCTTTTTTTTTTGTATTCGAGAGGTATGAAAGTTGAAATCCTTGATAAATTACCTGTAAATATCGCATTCGCTCATCGAAATTTCATCTTCCACAGCGGCCCAAAGAGCAGTACGCAGAGTACGATAATGATCTCCGGCTGTAGCACTGAGATTGCTGTCAACAGCATTCATAACCCATTGCAAACTTGGTTCTTTGCTGAATTCATGACTCTTTGCATCGGAAAAATCGTAATCAGGATGAAAAGCAGAATTCAAGGTGGCAATCAAGTAGAACAAAGTTTTGCGACTTATTGTGTCACAAAGAGGACCATCCTCGTCTCCAGAAATACTACGACTATAGTTAAGAAAAAAAAAAAAAAACTTCAATTTTAAACCAATCAAGCTTGAACTTTTCTACTTATGAACGTTTCTAACTTTAATATTATTGAGGTTTTAACCACTATTTACTTAAAATAATAATGTATTTTGTAAACAAGTAATATTATATATTTCTCTAGCAGTCAAAACAAAGAAACCACAACTTTGTTCTAAGAAATTAATCTTCCCCTCTACGTTGAAATCACATTGAGACACAATGTGATAAGAAATACAATCACGATTGTTGATTCAGCAGGTCTTATCTTAAAAAACAACGTGTGCATCCCAATATTTTGAAGCAACTCGTATTACGTGTTCTTCTTAACACTTTATATTTTGTTTTAGCAATTTCTCAATAAATAGCATTTAAATAAATAGTACGAAGTAAAATATTTAAGAATAAGAAGTAGAATAAACTTTAGAATGAATTCAATTATTTTCAGTTTCATTTGAAAAGTAAATACGTTAATAAATATGTTTTATCTTTAAATGCATATTGCGTTTGTTAAGAATTTTGATAACAGTTATTTTATGCATTTAAGGAAATGACTGCTGCGTAAAAGTAAATTTTCGTACTTTATATCTAGACGTTCTATTGATTAGATGTATGTACTTGTATTCATAACTGCAGTAAACAGAAACAGAATTTCCAACTTGTATGTTTTATTCTTAAAATTGTTTCTGTACGTGGTATAACGAGAAATATTTTATTTTGTAAACAGCCTTCAAGGTCACTACTTTCTTGAGCTTGAATTTAAACAGGTTTCTGTAATTTAATTAAAAAGTTCTCTTTTTTAATGTGGCCACTGAACCAGGAAATTGACAAATGATAGTGGTTTTTTTTTGACCAGCCTAAGACGGACATTTTTAATGAAATTTTAGAGACCACCTTGATTTTGTTGACAGTTCATGAACATTTTCTGAGCAAAAAATATTTTCTTTTGTTCGTTCAATACCTTTGAAGGTCAAGACAGTTGACCATGAACTCAATCAATTTACATTAAAATATTTAGAAATACTTTGCAACTAGAAACAACTTTAGAGAAGTTCATCCCTTGTCATGAAAATTTTTCCAACTAGTTCAGATGTATTTTTTTTTAGACGAAAATCCAAGAGAGACTAAGGAGGGGAAAGAGCCCTTTATAGTTTATACCCTCGTTTATACCTGCAGTAACTTTGTGCTGGCGACGTCCCAAGAGAAGTCTGCGGTGGTGACAGAGCTTGAAGATCATGTGGATTAACTCCTTGCTCTGAATTAAATCTTTTATACAGCTGTTTATCGTTTCCAGCCATTTTGCATGAGTAGCTCTCGATCCTACAAAAAATCAATGAGAAAAAATTCGAAAAAGCGAAAAAACTAAAAAAATTATCCTCACCTTCCTATTATTTTACTGTCACCAGTCGTGATCGACAAAGCGCTGTTGATCGCTTCAAATCGCGAACTCTCTAACAGTTTCATTTTTGCCGCTTCTTCTTCCTTGAACTTGGCCAACGATCTCACAATAAATGATCTTTGATGTTTTGAATCGATCAGAATCTGCCATTCAACAAAAGACACTCACGTTCATCGATCGTATAGCTCAAAAAAATCTGCTCCAACAACGTTTTTTATCAAATCGTTCAGTAGCGACGTGCTGTTAGGAAACTTATACGATTTCTAAGACTTATTGTATCTTTGAACATTTTTTTCTTGTGTATGAAGATTCCTTTCCTCTTCGAGTGTACGAAGTTGATTGTTGATTTAATGATTTTTCGCTCGGTGCTGAACTTGCGGTACATTACAAATCAAGAAGAGTAATTAGGGCCCAAATGAACAAGTTTTACAGTATTGACACAACTATCTAGTTTAGGAACTTAGGAATATTTTTCGTGGACGATTTGTGCCAGCGAATTACACGTCGAGAGCAATTGACCTAGACTCTAATCCAAAAACAAGTTCGGACACTTGTCGAGAAAAAAACACTTCACTTTTTCCACTATATCCTTTTTCTTGTTCTCGTCAAACGACGAACGCGCAAAACTAAAGAGTTGAAGAAGGGCAATCGAGGTGAAGGATCAGTTGTCAAAACTTTTACTCAAGGCCCGTTAATGGTGAAAACAATCCATGATCACGAACATTGTTATTCACTCACAGATTTACAGATTTAGAAAACCGCCAGCTCAAAAAACACTCCCTCGATAAACACTGGGATTTTTCACTATCGGGTGGAAACAAAACTCGAGTGATATTACGATAACTGCATATAAATGGTGCACAAACGCGTCGTACGTGACAGAAATAGCATACAAAGCGTCCAAACTTCTTTCTCTATCTTTTGCTCCCACTTTTTGCTTGATGTCATGGGCAGTCGACGGTTTTTAGACTCGCGAGGAGAAAGAGAAGCAAAGGGAGGGATTCGATTCGTGCTGGGATTCGTGGGTTCCTACAAAGAGTTCCTGTTAGTACTTGTTCTGTACCGGTACTCAGCTAATGCCGATTGCCGACGCAAAAGCGTTGCGATCGCTATAAAGGTTACATGCGTGCATGCGCAGAACGTCATATATGTTACACTTTGAATATA
>JAUESI010000008.1:2561231-2580370 GCA_032275145.1 Synergus laeviventris | reverse complement strand
CGCAAAAGCGTTGCGATCGCTATAAAGGTTACATGCGTGCATGCGCAGAACGTCATATATGTTACACTTTGAATATATATATATATATATATATTCATATATATATATATATATATATTATTGTTGGGTCGATGTGTATGAGTCTGTATGTGTAGCTTATAGCCGCGAAATATCTTTGCTTGTAGTTGCGTATATGTATCCTATGGTGTATTATATATAACAGTGGGATTGACGGATTGAACTAACGCAAAGATATTATAACGCCACCGACACATATCCATACCAGTCCATACATGATTTTGTGCGCTGGTAGCGTCTCGTTGACGTTTAAGGCTATAATAGAGGCTATAGAGGTATGTTCTTAACCTCTCTCAATGTGATGGCAGAAGTCAACTTTTGATCACAAAAATGTCAAAACGCTGGGGTAGCAACTATGTCGTCACCGAGCACCGAGATTTACAGGTAAACAAGCTTAAATTTAATCTAAAACTCATTTGAAGCAATGTTTATGTCAGTGAAATTTGGTGCAAAAACTATATTGTTGAAATCTAAATTCATGTAATAATCATTGCTTTGATTTTGTTTTGCAGGCTAATACCATGGCAGTTGATGCCACTGGTAACTTTGTTTTATTGGCGGGGTGAGTATGTTTTCTTATTTAAAGAACTATTGCAGTTTATATACATTTTATTATTGATGTGAGATCAATTCGGTTTAGTTTCTCTTTAAATTTGCAAGTTATACGTATTTTTTCTAATGTATTCGAAATATTTTTTTTAAAGAGAAGTTTCTCAAAGTTTTTAATTAAAAATGACAGACGAAAAAGCCTCTGACTGATTATTTGTTTTTTCTTATTTATTTACAAATAATTTAGAACCTATAATAAAAATGTTATTATATTTTATATACAGACGTAGGTGCTTTGCTATTAAACAACTCGAAGATGTTTCTGATTCGTTAAAAAAGTTCCACAGACAAAGCAAATACGAAGTTAGTTCGGCTGAATGGAACCCCACTGCTTTAAATTCTCATCTCTGTGCCATTTCCGTAAGTCTGGCTTTTATATTTGTGTATGCCACGCTATCTTCTGCTTTTGTCATCACTGATTTGAACTGATATACTTTTTTCAGAGTAATACCCATGTTGAGATATTATGTTTTACTGGAGGAGGAGGATACGATTTGCAAACCATTCACAGCCTAAGGGCACATACGCGTGTTATTAGTGATTTAAATTGGCATCCTTCGGAGCCTGACCTTTTGGCATCGTGCAGTATCGACACATTTATACATATTTGGGACATAAGAGATCAACGAAAACCGAGTCTATCTCTTTCTGCAGTTGGTAAGATGAAAAGCCTTAAAACTTGAAAAGTGTAAAAATCGTTCAATTATTTTGTACGGTTGAAAAATTTAATACGTTGAAATTAGAAAACTATCGCGGAATCTTTAATTTAATCCTATTTAGCTGGTGCTTCCCAAGTGCAATGGAATATATTATCTCCTCACATATTGGCAACCGCGCACGACGGAGACGTAAAAATATGGGACCAAAGAAAAGGCAACAGTCCTATACAATACATAGCAGCTCATTTGACAAAGGTATCGTGAAAATATAATAATACCAGCAGTTACAATTCTTAATTTCTTCCTGCTTTTAATGATGAATAAAATTTGTTTAACTAAGAACCTTTTTGTTGTTGATTTAACAAAATTTCTTTTAGATTCATGGTTTAGATTGGTGTCCTTTTCAACAAAATCAAATAGCAACTTCGAGTCAGGACTGTACAGTAAAAGTATTTGATATCGGAAATCCCCGAAGAGCAGAAAGTATTCTTACAACAAATTCTCCAGTATGGCGGGCGAGATATACGGTATGAAATTTTTCCTCATTTTTAAAACACTCCACTATTTTTCTGGAAATTATAAATTAAAATTATATATCCTTCTTAGCCTTTTGGAGAAGGGCTCGTTACAATTGTAGTTCCACAATTGCGTCGAGGAGAAAATAGCCTCTTATTGTGGAATACGGCGAATCTCAGTGCACCAATTTATACTTTCGTGGGACATACAGATGTCGTATTAGAATTTCAATGGAGACAGAAAAAAAATGGTATTATACATTTATCAATATTAAATCCAATATTATATTTAGATCTTGACGTTCATTTATCTTGCAGAAAACAATGATTACGAGTTAATTACGTGGTCGAAGGACCAGTGTCTAAGGATATTTAAAATCGACCCCTTTTTAAAAAAGGTTTGTCTTAATTTTAGTCTCTAGTAAAAAAAAAAAAAGGCTTGACTTTTTTCCTTTCAGCTTTGCGGGAATGATATAGAAGATGGAACTTCGGTTTACACTCAGTATTCAGAAGACAATAATTTAAGTATGTTCTCAATCAAATATTTTTGTACAATAAGTATTATATCATTTAAAAATTGCTCTGAACATAGTTGAAATTTTGCAGGATCTTTACAGTCAGTGCAACAATTACAATTGCATGAATCGCAGAATGAATCAGAATTGAACTATGAGATAAAAGTGGATGGATCGACAATAAATCATGATTTAAATCTTTCCGACCAAGATAAAGAAGTGCCTTCCCCCACTCAACCAAAAACTTTGCAACAAGAGTTTTCACTTATAAATATGAATATACCAAATATAGAGGTAAAGAATTAGATAATTGAACACGAATTATTCAATAACATAAATACAATTAAATTAAATAATCGAGATTTTTATCTAGGTAAATACGATGGACGCGGTTGAAAGAAGTTGCACAGTCACAGCGTGTAACAAAAACTATAATGTGATATTAAAAGTAAATTTTCCTGGAAATTATCCATACAGTGCTCAACCAAGTTTTCAGTTTTGTCCGGGCACTACAATCGATACTAACATTAAGGTTAAATTATTAAAGGTTTTAAAACAAACTGCCCAACAAAGGGTCAGGAAAAATCGTTCCTGTCTTGAACCGTGTCTACGACAACTTATTATTACTTTAGATCAAGTAAGATTTTAAAACGAAATACTATGTAAATGAAATACTGAATTAAAATTAAAGATTTTAAAATTCTATACTTTTTATAGATGTGCATTAAAGACGACTCCGAAAACAATCATTTAGGATATCATATGCAGCATAATGCAAATTTCTTGGGATCTACTAATATTTGTACAAACTACCAAGATGCTTATATCCCTTTTCCCAGAACTTCTGGTGCGAAATTTTCCTGCGTAGGTACGCAGTAAAAGCAGTCATTATTATCTGAATGATTAGCATTTATTGGGAAATTAAAAGCAGGAATACATCTGATTTTCGCAGGTATACTCGTCTGTTTTGGGCGTTCACCTTATGCAAGAAGGACTTCCGTGAAACCAGAAGGAGCAACTCCAAGAGCCTTAGCAGCTTTGGGCGCAAGTGTACGAAATGGTGGAAATTTCATGCAGATTTATCCTAATTCATATGTTCAATCGACTGATAATATTTCTATCAGTTCCTTCTATTTTCAAGACCGGGTAAGAAATAAATATATATAAAATAAAGTAGAAACTCCTCGCGCGCGCGTTTTATTCTGGAGGATACATTTAAATAATTTTTTTTTCTCAATTGAGCAGAACGTTTCAAGGCGTAGCATACAAAATACCAATAAGCCTCAGAGTAAACCTTGTCATAAGAATTATCATTCCATGGTGACGATTTACGATGCATCTTCTTTGTTCTTCGTTAGCAAAGAACTTGCTGAGAAATACATGTGAGTGTTACTTTTTGATAATTAATGATCTTGCTTTATACCATCATTTTTAAATGTAATAATTTTTAATTACGCCATCGATCGACGTCAAAATTCGGAATTAACTAAAAGTTTTTCCCTACAGCATAAATATAACAGATATTCCAGCAATGTGCCACTACAACGCAAATGTAGCAGCCGCTTTGGAGAGGCCAGATTTAGTTCAAGCTTGGTATCTCGCAGCTCTAGTAATTTCTCAGCCTTCATTGAATTCTGTGCAAAATTTACAACAAACTTCTGATATAGAAGTACCCTGGCCTCTACATCCGTTTGGACAGAATTTAATTAATTCCTTGTAAGTTCCTTATCTACATTAATGAAATTATTGTATTGCGTTAAACAGAAAATTCGAATTTTCAGTATAGAATTTAAACTTTTCATTTTACACAAAAAATATTTAAATTACGCATTTTTTCGCATTGTGGACACTATTTATTTAACCTATTCTTAGGTTCAAGGTTGAATCCCACATCCAGCTCATCCTTAAGGCTCTCGAAATTGAAATTTTCCAACTATAAAAGCTTTTTTGAGAAATACATCTTGTCAATTTTTTGATTTAGAATACAACACTACGCTAAGCAATCCGACATTCAAATGGCTGGAATGCTCAGCTGTGCATTTAGTTATCGGTCGGAAAACGCAGATTTAAATCAAGGACGAATGATCAGCAAATCTGTGAATGTCAGCGTAAGTATCGTTTAAGATAGACATTTTTTACTTTGTTTTTCCAAAAATAATATTTTAACGCCTTTCTCGCATGCATTTTCAATTTTTGAAGCATGAAATTTGTGGTTTTTTTTCATTACATTTCTTTAGACGCGACGGTATAGTAAACCTTCGAGATGCTTTTTTATTAGACGAATAATCTAAGAACCATATTTGACCTCTAATAAATCCTTGTAGATTTTAAGCAAATACACATTTCATATCATTTACGAAACTCTTAAAGCTCATAAAACCACACTCGTTCATTCTTCGTTGTTCTCATCTCTATTAAAGTATTATTTGTATTTCATTTTCTGGACATCAAAATATTTTCAGAAATATAGAAACAAGGAATTAGGATATAAATGGCTTTAAATCTGTTTTTTGATCAATTGTTGTTGGATTAGAAACATCGTCAGGAATTGTGAATACTGTACCGACGTAGAAATTGCAAATTGAAATTTTTTGCAATTTTTTAAAAGACACGTTACATGTACACTGACGCTATACTTTATTGTCTTTGTTATAGAGGTTTTTCACGGAAAAGCGGTGGCCGAAGGTAAGAAGCGGTTCACTTTTCAATATCTTATCATACATTTCTGGACTAGACGGACGTGCTTTAGGTCCCTATTCTTTTATGCATTATCTATTAATGTATTTTAAGATTGTTTCTATTTTTATTCCATTTGATTTGGCTACCTTCAAATCACAAATTCGACATAATTTTCCAAAACTTTACCTAATGTTTTTTTTATAGTTTTCTACATCCTCAATATTGAAATGTGAACCTTTTAAAAATAGAACTTTTATGTTTGATTTCTTTTTGAATTGCAGTGTACAGACTTGTGCTCTATAATTATATAATATTAGAAAGACTGAATCTGTTTAGTCAAGTGTCTACAACAATTTCAGGAAATTTTAATCGACTGAAATATTTTTTTAGAGGCTTGACGATTTTTTAAATCTGGTCAATGAATTTCTGTGGAAGATTTTGAGCACACAGCTTTGGCGTTTTAGTTGGTATTTATTAAAAGTTATAGTTTTCACAAAATAATTTCCTTTCCAGCCTGGTGGATCTCCATATCACACGATACACCCTGCAGATACGACTCTGGAAGGATGGAATTTCCAAAATCTGAAACAAAATCGGTCCAACTCTTGGTCGGAAACTTTGGATGATCTCAAAGTAATACAAGACACGTTTGGTGAATTTGGTCGAAATTTCAGGTAATTATTAGCACATGAGTGTGGCTTAATTTTGTGTAATTCAAATGAGAAATTAATCGTATTTACTTTTCTTAGATTGCTGGATGAGAAAAATATGGTTCTCTATGATGGATACAAAAAAGCCTATGCGGAAGTATTGCATAGATGGAAACTTCTGGATGCGAGAGCTCAAGTTTTGAAACACGTCAGTACGTCCCAAACCGATACGCACAAAAGTATTGAATACCAGAGTGAATGTTCCACATGTGGTAAAACCAGTAAAGGTCCGCAGTGCAGTAATTGTAAGCGATTGACTTTTCAATGTGCCATTTGTCATATTTCCGTTAGAGGCCCTAGCAATTTTTGTATAGTCTGTGGCCATGGTGGGCATACGCAACATTTAGCAGCATGGTTTAAAAAAGAAACGTTATGTCCGACTGGATGTGGTTGTTGCTGCCTGCAGGAAAGTATCATTCTTCTGAAAATGTAAGTATTCGATCAGAAATTGTTTTGGTCTACAAGTAACTGTGTTAAATATCTTCCAACGGCATTATAGCTTTGGTATAAACTATGTACGAACTCATATATTATGTTTATGATTTTTACAAAGTCAAAGACAAATTATGTATATTTGTATGTATACATAAGAAAACTGATCCGGAAAATGGATTTTCAAAGCAGGAGAAGGAGTATTTATATTATTACCCATTATCCATATTCAGAATGGTGTTCCCTGATTGTACTCATTCCTTAATATATAAAACTTATTTTTCAATTGTTCTTTTTCTTACAATTCTATTTCACATCCTTGTTTGAAGGGTCCTCATCACTTGGTGTAGAGTCAACAGTTGAATTCATATCATTATTATCAGCGCCTAATGCTTTTTCGAATCGAACTCGCAACCCAGTTAAAGCTTCTGCTAAATCTCTTGCTGTCTCTAGATTAAGTTGATATTTTTTTTCCAATTAATAGTTACAAAAAATTGTGTGAAGCTTGCAAACAAGTATAGAGAGCTTGAGAACTAAAACGATTCCCTAAAAGATTTTTTCAATACCTTCATTTCTTAAAGCTTCTTGACGAGCAAATTGTTCGTCTCTTAAAATCTTCATTATCTTCTCCTCTTCTCTAAAATTGACTGCTAAAATACTGTATTTCTTGTGATTTACTATCCCGTAACATATTCCAGAGATTAAAAAGACCCAGCGACATAACTGTGAAAGTAATCACTCTTTAGAAACTAATATTAACGTTTTTTCGTTTTTTCGTACCTTTATAAGTGGACTGACTCGAAGTGGCAAAGCACCTATTGCCTTCATTCTTCCAAATATATATTCGTTTTTATTTACGGTAAAATACTTTCAGAAAAATTTTAATTAATGGTTATGTTGAGATTCATTTGTTTTTTGTTTTATATATTTGTAAAACTTGGACGGAAAGTTCTCGAGAATTAAATATTATGATTATTTTGATCAAATGTTCTAAAGTAAATAATGAAACAAGTTTTTCAATTCTCAAGAAAAATATCATTCGGAAAGGTTGCAAGTAAAAACTCGAGTTTATATAAGATATAAATGTATTGAATCCATTACCGTGGAAAAGTGTACATTTACTAGCATTTCGTAGCACAACTTCTTATTACTACTTAGTAAATTGGTTACTTATTCTTATTGCTACTTTGTGACAGAACGTAAGCGTTAATCTAATATCTATAATAGTCAGGTTTGTAGGGTCCTTCCACTGGGATATGCAAGTACTCTGACTGAGCTGGAGTAAGTTTCGTCAGCTTCACTCCCAACTTTTCCAGATGTAAAGCAGCTACCTCTTCATCCAGCTGTAGAAATATACATAACATGTTATTTATGATAAACAAAGTTTTAAACTGTAAACGGTGAAAAAAAAACATTTTGATTTAAAAAATTTAGTTCAAAAAATGCACTAACTTTTTTCGGCAACATATGAACACCAACTGGGTATGAATCGGATTTGGTCCACAATTCAATTTGTGCCAACACTTGATTTGTAAATGAATTACTCATAACAAAACTGGAATGGCCCGTAGCACATCCCAGATTAACTAAGCGACCTTCAGCGAGGAGAAGAATATGTCTAAAAGAAAACACGTACAATTATATTCATAAGAAATACATTTAAATCATTTTTAACTTCCAAGCTTTTATAAGACAAATTTCTCACCTTCCGTTACGTAGCATGTAGCGATCGACTTGAGGTTTGATATTTATTTTCTCTGTTGCATTAGTATCAAGCCATTTCACAGCTATTTCACAATCAAAGTGACCGATATTGCAAACAATGGCATCATCAGGCATATTTATAAAATGATCTCCTGTGATAATGTCCTTGCAACCAGTTGTCGTCACATATATTTGTCCTTTGACACAAGCTTCCTCCATTGTAGTCACCTGAAAGGTAATATGTTCTTTTTAAAATATGTCTAAAGAACGAATACCTTAATTTTTTACTTACATTCTATAATAATAAATATAATAAAAACCAACCTCGTAACCTTCCATCGCAGCTTGCAAAGCATTTATGGGATCAATTTCAGTCACTATCACTCGACCTCCTAGAGCTCTCAAACTTTGAGCACATCCCTTTCCAACATCACCGTAGCCAGCTACAACGCAAACTTTTCCAGCGATCATGATATCAGTCGCTCTCTTAATTCCATCGATCAAGGATTCTCGGCATCCGTACAAGTTGTCGAATTTGCTCTAAATTGTTAAAAATACCATTAGAAGATTTTTCAATAGAATAATATACTTTTTTTAATTGAATAGAATTGAAGATAAACCTTTGTAACGGAATCGTTGACGTTTATAGCAGGAACTTTAAGTTTTCCTTCCTTAAACATTTTATAGAGATTATGCACTCCGGTTGTGGTTTCCTCAGATATACCCTTGCACTCCTTTAAGTACTGGGGGTATTTTTCGTGAACGAGGTTTGTCAGATCGCCTCCATCATCAAGGATAAGGTTTAATGGTTTGCCGTCTGCGAAAACCAGGGTTTGCTCAATACACCATAAATATTCTTCTTCTGTTTCTCCTTTCCAAGCATACACCGGGACTCCTGCCTTTGCCATCGCCGCAGCTGCATGATCTTGGGTACTGAAGATGTTGCAGGAAGACCATCTTACCTTTAAACAGAAAAAATACATTTTTTACGTCGTTTTATGGCGATATCGTTTTCACATATCTTTAAATTAAAAACTTTAGTTCTTTATTTGGTTCTTATTTATTCCAATCGTTTTTTAATTTGAATTTTTCCAAATCTAGTTTTTACACCTAAACATTTTTTAAGTCTTCAAATACACAAAACTTGGTGGTACAAGAAGCTTCCTATTCAACAAATGTATTTAGAGTTATAATCAGTTATTATAAGGAAAAAAATAACTTTATTTCACAATGATAAAATGCATGCTGTTAGTTACATATTTCATCATAACTGTAATGGTGAAATAGTTTTCCTTTAGTGCCTCATGATTTTTAATCTGACAACAATAACAGTTTTTATAATGTAAACAAGCTGGAAAAAGTTCACCATAGATGGTGAGGAACTGAGATTAGTACAATAAAGATAAGATTCATATGCTAAAATATTCAAGTATTTTCTGTCGGTACATTTAAATTTATGATTCTAGATAATAAAAGTTCAAAAGTTCACTTTACATAAACGGCATATAGTAAAGAATACATAATTAGACAAAGAGATATCTTTTCATTTTTAAAATCCTTCTTTAAACTATGGTATGCATATTATCTTTATTTATTAGACTACTAAATCATATTATTCATACCTCAGCACCAAGTTCAATTAGGGTTTCGATTAAGACAGCTGTCTGCACAGTCATGTGCAGACAACCAGCGATTCTGGCTCCGTTTAAAATTTTCTTCGGGCCATACTTTTTTCTTAGGGACATGAGTCCCGGCATTTCATTTTCTGCGAGAGTTATTTCCTTTCGACCCCATTCGGACAAGGAAATATTAGCTGTTGGAAATAATGATTATACAATTATAAA
Organism: Synergus laeviventris; assembly: GCA_032275145.1. Lineage (NCBI taxonomy): Eukaryota > Metazoa > Arthropoda > Insecta > Hymenoptera > Cynipidae > Synergus > Synergus laeviventris. The sequence continues at coordinate 2,570,625 of JAUESI010000008.1, read as the reverse complement.
TAGTATAAAGAAATGAAATGCTCAATTTTTTAACGCTTAATTCATTTTAAATTACTATTCCTAAGACTTAAATTTGAAATTTAAAATAGTAAAATTATGTGCAAATGGAAAAAATAAAACAAGATAGATATGAAATGTAAGATATGAAAAACATGAAAAGAATTTTTTTAACGGTTAATTCTTAATTTAAATAAAAATATAAAATTAAAATTACTTTAAACAGCTTATATTACTACAAATAGAATTTTATACATAATTTTATAATTAAATACATTTTGAATGGACTTTTTTTATGTAAACATATTTGATAGATGCTTTCCTCATTAATTCTGTCGATTATTCACCCCAACAAAAATAATTTAAAATCCTACGAAATAAATGAGATAAGTTTCTAATTCATTATTCTTTAAATAGTCGGAACACGTGCGAGTAATCGGAGTAATCCTACGATTTTTGGAGCAAAAGTGAACTTACCAACTTTGTATTCAGGCATGTTGTATTTCTAAAATTTTGTAATCAACTGTTAGAACTAATAGTACACAAAACTTATAAAAGAACTGTCTAAAATCTCTTCAAAAATTTGTTGAAAAAAATTCAAAAGACAGTTAATTTTGTGGAAGCGCCGCTACCAGATCTCTGACGCTACAAAGCCTATAAAGTGCCGGCATCAATGATTCCGTTTCTGTTTTTATACAGCACAGAAGGGGGCGCTGGTTATTTAGGCGTGACATTTTTTGCAACTACATCATTAAATCTAGACCATCTAGATCTAGGCATCTAGGCATCTAGTTGTCAAAGGTCTAAGGGCACTAGAACCCTTTTATGGAAAGGTCCTCAAAAACATTCAAAAATCGAATGCTGATTGGTGTTTTTTAATAATTCTTTGATTTTATTGGAATATCTGGACAATTTATCAAATTTTTATGAAAATTAACGAGATATTGCCTCTCTCTGTTCTTTATTTAACAATTTTCTCATCGGTCTGTTGAGTCTGCTCCATTATGTCATTTTAAGTAACATGGCGACGTCTGAAAGTGGTGATTTTCAAAAATCTTTAGAATATAGAATCTTCAAATGTTCCAGTTATTCTTCTACTTACGTGCCTGAGTGAGTGTTGTATTATCCAGATGCAATGGAATAATAGTTAATTGCAAAAAGTGCGGGGTGTCGTGTGCCATGAACACCGATATCTGCATGTGTCGAATTGCATGCTATGTAACCTAAAATCGGTGTATTTTTCGATCTAGAATTTTACGAATTTCATGTTTCTCGAAAAATGTTTCAGTATGTTCCAATTATTACGGGGCCGTCAAATTATTCGTAAGGCTTTAAAAACCCGGTTAACAATTCCCTGTTTGTTTGCGCGTTTATTTATCATTTTCATTCACTCTTCTAGATTCAACGTTTTGGTTCGAGTATCGGACTTAAAAATTTGTATTGCTTTTTGTGTTGTTTAAATGATATTATATGAAGACATTATATTATATGTTTTTACAGAAACATCATCATCGATAAACCTTCTGACCAGACATCACGTTGGTCATCTGATAATGACAACCATCCTCAGGTAAACTATATTATTTTCTTTTTTTATTTATACATGCCTTTGGAACTATAGAAATATTATAATGTTTCAGTGAGAACCATTCTAAATAAAGTATGGCAAATCAAACGATTGCTAATCTTTAATTCAAAAATAATTTTAAAATGTTTTTTTAATGTTGCAGTACCTTGTACTCAAGTTGCAGCGCCCGGCGATCATCCAAACAATTACTTTTGGCAAATATGAAAAGACGCACGTTTGTAACATTAAGAAATTTAAAATTTACGGTGGATTGGAAGAAGAGAACATGATGGAGCTTCTAGAAAGGTGAATGCTAACTCTTTGGTGCTAATCAAAATACATACCCTGAAACTATTCTATAAAAAATTATAATAAATCTAAATATGTATTTCAGTGGATTGAAAAACGATTCAACGCCAGAAACTTTTGACTTAAAGCATGAGATTGGAAGTAAAAAGATCTATTTCCCTATTAGGTTTATTAAAATTCTTCCATTGCAATCCTGGGGACCTAGTTTCAATTTCTCCATTTGGCATGTTCACCTTACTGGTATCGACGATCCCTTGGTGGTCAAACCCAGTATTGAATGGGTCAATTCGGTAATATTTCTAAATCCTAATCAGATTTTTAATTTCTTAACCAATAAATAATCAAAATTCAATGTTTCTGTTGTAGTATCGCCAGAGAGAAATAATAAGACTATGTATGAAACATTTTCGAAGATTTGAACAGCAAGAAGTTGTTGATACTCTTCAACGAGTTACTGGAGTTGCTCTTGAAGATCCTCGATTGTCAGTCTTATACGATCTATTAGTAACGAAAGGTGATCACTTGCAGGCTGAGCGATTCATTACGAATGCTGTTAGCAGTGAGTTCTCACAATATCTAACATATAAAGTTCATTAAGTCTCGAAATCATATAGATCGTCTAACCGAATTTATTTTATACAGCCGGTATTTTAAACGATTACATAAATGCTCAAGCGTATCGGGCAGTCTGGACAAAGATAGAATCACGCGACGTAAAACCAGGGATGAGAGGTGGCCACCAAATGGTTCTAGATCCATTAGGAGAAACGCTTTATCTTTTCGGAGGTTGGGATGGAAATTCGGATCTCGCAGATCTCTGGGCTTACGACATTCCTACCGAGAGGTGGAGATTAATTTGCAGAGATACAGGAGATGTCGTAAGTATGAAATCTAGAGCAATAATGACTATAGAAACCTGAATGTAATTATTGCAAGAATTATTTTATGATTCGAAGTATGCGAATTCACTGTAATCTAATGTGATTTTTTTTCAGGGAGGACCCAAAGCTCGCTCTTGCCATAAAATGTGTCTGGATCCTGAAAGGAGGCAGCTTTTCACTCTTGGCAGATATTTGGATACGCAATTTCGCTCTTCTGAAAATTTGAAGAGTGACTTTTACGTTTACAATATCGATACTAATGACTGGACGCAGATTTCAGAAGACACAGCAGTTCGAGGTGGTCCACAATTGATATTCGATCATCAAATGTCCATTGATTTTGATAAAAGAACTATCTACGTTTTTGGTGGCAGAGTTCTCATCTCGCCTACAAAGTAGGTGACTTACATTAAAATAATTTGTTCAGTTATTTGAAATAAAAATATTTAATTATAACTCTCTGATTCAGCTCCGAAGATCCGGAAGTAATCACGAATTCGACCGAACCTATCTTTTCCGGATTGTATTCTTATCATGTTCCTACTGACACATGGTGCAAACTTGCTTCCGATATTTCGAGACCGAGTCCTCCAAATGTACTGAGCATTAAGTCAAGAGTTGGACATTCTATGTTGTTTCATCAAGTGAGTTACTGTTTTTTTTATGCTCTATATGTTATTTTCTATAAACTCAAAATACTAACGGTTTTCATTATCTTTCCTCTAAAGGAATCTAGAAAGTTATACATTTTTGCTGGGCAAAGAAGTAAAGAATATTTGAACGATTTTTTTACCTATGAAGTAGATACGGCTCAAATAGAACAAATTAGCGTGAGTGATTTTCGAAACCTTGATTCTAATCATGTTCCTGCTGCTGGCTTTACTCAAAGGGCAACCATCGATCCGGAATTGGGAGAAATTTACGTATTATCTGTAAATATCAAAGAAATCCAAACTAAAATTTAATTTAATTTCTCTAATTTATATTTACTTTTTAGGGCCTTAGTAAAGATAAAGACAAAAGGGATGACAACGTTCAGAATTCATTTTGGGTCTACAATATTAAGGAAAACAAATGGTCTTGTATCTACCGAAATGAAAACATCGGCGAAAAATACTGGAGCAAAATGCAGGATTACGAACCGTGCCCTCGATTTGCCCACCAACTTGTATATGACCACGTAAAAAAAGTTCACTATCTCTTTGGAGGAAATCCTGGACGCTCCTGTCTTCCTAAATTGAGACTTGATGATTTCTGGATCCTGAAACTCTGCCGACCTTCTCATGATCAAATTTTAAGGAATTGCAAATTAATCATTAGAAAACACAAGTTCGAAGAATTGGCGATGAATGATACGATTGAAGCTCTGGAGTATCTACAGACAAAAGTTTCGGAAATTATCGATCATAGCGATGAAGATCAATCCAAAGAGGTAGGAATTGAAATACAGACATCTTGTCGATTAAACTTGAAAGCGGATTTATTAATTATTTGTGCAATATTTCAGTTTCAATTGCTGGCCTCCATTTTATTTCGTGAGCACAGTGCTCCAGAGGATGAGACAATAACCTCCCATGATTCTTCCTTGAAGTCCTACTTAAGTGTGAATCCAGAACAGAGTTTAGTAGCTCGAAGTATACACGCTCGCCGAACAGATTTATATGATAGACTCGCAGAATTTTTTCCAGATGCTTTAACGCAACCTCGTGCTAATCTTATTGATCTTTTGCCATTATGATATTACTAATGTTCAAACTGATAATCTAAATCAATGTCAGTCAAAACAAAGCAGAATCCTTGCTTTTGGTTTGGCTTGGTTGCACGCATTGATGTGTACATATATCATATATATGACTTTTTTTTTTACATTTCAAGACGACGATGCTTTCGAGTGGGGAACATTTTTTATTGTGCAATTGCATTATACGTTATATTTTTTTACGTATGTAAATATTTATTTTTATTTGATAAAAGGAGCAGGTTTATATTGTGACTCTATTATAATTACTTTTAGGTTGCCTCTGTATGAGAAGTGATACTTACTTTATTGTGGTTCAGATTTACTCTCAGTTTGATTATTACAAGAATGTTGCCAATGTTTTATATTAGTATCCATAATATTTTTCGAATTTTTGTTTCAGTTACTTAACCCCGCGAGCTGAAAATTAAAACTTTTTTTCTCAGCATTTAAACTTAAGCAATCAGTACCAAATATTTACCAAAAGGTAGCTATTTGCTTCGTATCCATTTTTTAAAAATTTATTTAAATATTTTTATTTGAGTATGCTATGATTCTTGAGCATTGAATCTAAATTTTCGAGCTCTCTAAAAAATTGTGTTTATAAAATCTAGCTTTAGGCTCAGATTGGCATAATTTTTTAGAATAATGACTTCATTAGGACAATAGATAAAAAGATCTTACAATATATTGGAAAATATTAATTCGGTAGCTATAGAAATATTCCAATTTATATTGTAGCAAAAATAAAAGAAGTTTCGAAAACTTTTAATTTATATCATAATCTCGTGTAAATATCTTAAATATACTCAATTTGAAGCACCAACTTTGTTTTGCTGAACTGTTTCCATAATAAAGAAATTTGTTTTCGAAGTTATATGATTTTTTAAAAATTGTTATTATATACAATTTTTAATTAATCCTGGAAATAGAATAGAGCTTTTTCATGTTAACAAAGATGTTTAGTCTTGAATAAAAATTCAAGTTAGATTAGATACAATATAAATGAGCATTTTCGTCATTAGTTGTTTTGTAATAGAATTTTTCTCCAATCTGTCATCTTCCTATAAAATAATTAATAGTGTGAAATCTTTGCCGCGTTCCACAATATTGTTATGAAATTTACTTCTAGTATAGTTATTTTTTATATTTGCTGTGAATTATGTCTAGAATTATAATTAAAATTTGTAAATATAATGCAGGTAAATTTCTATATTGGTTTTTAAGTGTATAAATATTGTGAATTTGTACTGTATAAAGGCAGCAGACGCTCTATTTCAATTTAAGTGTACATATCTGTATGCAATGGAAAATATAACATTTGTACGCCAATGCTTTTAAATTTAAAAGGCTCGTATAATTCTGAATGAAAATAAAACTGCTATTTCAAAGAAAGAATATTATATTTCTGCTAGTTATCATTTCTAATCTTGAATTAAAAATAAGTTTTTATTGATTTTCTAAAAATAAAATCAAACTTTTTATTTATATATCAATAGATAAACATTTAGCGGATGATGATATAAGGGCTGATAAGTGCACATGTAATTTTTTATTTTCCTTTTTTTAAAATGCATATTGAGTCAATTTGAATTTGTAAGAAGTTACTAATGAAGTAGTGCCGATTCGTTTACTAATTCACTTTATTAGTATAAGTATTTTCACTTAGGTAAAAACTATACTAATTCATTTAGTAAGGGTAAATTATATCAATTAGTAAGCCTTACTAAATTAATTAGTTTCTTTTTATTGTGAGTTAGTAGTTTTTAACTAAATGATAGTAAAAATGCTTACTAAAGTCAGAGAAAGTGAATTAATGAACGAATCGGCACAATATTTTATTAGTAATAACTTATTCTTACGTCAATTCTGGATTCTACCTGGATTTTAACGAGGTCTCATTAGGCTCTAAGAAGGGTTCTTCTACCTCATAGGTTGTGCAAGTAGAAGAAGACATTTGTGCGTTAAAGCCCTGTCTAGGTTTCAAGCAGGTTGAATAAGGTTCTAAAAAGGGTTATCTGGATTCTGAATAGAGGAAGAAATTGGTCGCTAATTATCCCTATTCGGGTTTCAACCTGGTCGGGTATTAAACTCAAAGAAGGGTTCTATGCGGGTTCTAAATGAAAACAGAAATCGTACAGTAAAAGGGACCTATATACGTTTAAAGCAGGTTGTATTGTAAGGTTCTAAGAACGGTGCTAGTGTAGTTTCTGGGTTAAAATGGAAGTCGCAATTCAATTATGCGCTAATTAGTTTTACATGCATTTTTTGTGTTGCATATTCGTGAAAAAATCGGGGTTATTTAAATTTGCTCTTATGGAAATTACCACATGCCCTAGCAGGGTTGAGATTATAGCCAAACAAAACTAGGGATTGTTTTATTGTTTGGAATTGATGAACAGTGAGAGCAAACATTCAGACAGATATCACCAATCACAATCTGCTTACCTGCTGTTATACGGATTTTTAATTTTTTAGTATCTGCTACTGCATTATTTTTTTTATGCATTAGTATTAATTTTGCTGTAAGGTCTGCAAGTTTTACTTGTTGCAAATTTTTTTCTTTCACAAAATTTCAACTAGTCAACTGTAATCAAGACGCGAATACTGATCCAGAGATGAGCAGAGGCACATGAAGCACATTAAATTAAACAAACCCTTACTTCACTGAAGAAATATACTAAGAATACTATAGTACAATATCAAAACTAACAGAAATAAAGGACATAAAATGTGAAATAGATTTATTTTATTCGTCTATGAATAAAAAAAAATCAAATAGCTTATCGATTGGATTTAGCGACACGCTCAAGTTCATCCTTCTTTTTGATTGCGTAAGAGTTGGAAGATCCTTTCGCAGCGTTAATCAGTTCATCGGCCAAGCATTCGGCGATTGTCTTGATGTTTCTAAATGCTGCCTCTCGGGCCCCAGTACATAAAAGCCAGATGGCCTGGTTGACACGACGCAAAGGAGAAACGTCTACAGCTTGACGACGAACTGTTCCTGCACGACCAATTCTTGTAGAATCTTCTCTAGGCCCAGAATTAATTATCGCTGTTACTAAAACCTGGAAATGAAATTAATTTTCCTAAATTAAAAATTTTTTATCTAAAAAATCTAACTGATACACGTACGTTATTCAGATATTTATAAAAATTAATTTGTCAATTGTATGTAAAAAGAGCATAACAAACTTAAAAAAAAACAAAAATCCTTAAGTATTTGACGACCTTTAAAATTAATTCAAACTTTAAGGCAAAAAATGATTAAATCGAACCTGCAGAGGGTTTTCTCCTGTGAGTAGGTAAATAATTTCAAAAGCGTGTTTGACTATCCTGACAGCCATAAGTTTCTTTCCATTATTACGGCCGTGCATCATTAGGGAATTAGTCAAGCGTTCGACGATGGGGCACTGAGCTTTTCTAAATCGTTTAGCTGCGTATCGTTGAGCAGAATGAGGAAGAAATTTGGAGTGCTTTTCTTTCACGGCAATATAGTCCTGCAGCGACATGTCATTGACCTGGACATCTTCGCAGTTCCAACGACCAAAAAGTTTAATTTCTGGGAGTTCAGCTGATAGACCCGCGGGTAAACTTTCCGTCGCAGGTACGATGTCATCAAACGCATCCATCTCCGTCATGGTTCACCTACAATTTTTGTATTATTATAATAACTTTATATTTTCCCATTATTTGCGACGGTTATTAACCAAGGGGGAATACAAAATATACTTAAATATAATAAATAAATTGAAAAAGAAGGCACTGATTGTAAAAGATGACATGTATTGGAAAACAAGTGGCAACGGGAATGGAGTCTTCCTATCATTTCATTATTCAATTATCCACAACTGAAATTCATTTTATTTCAAATTAACTATCCCTTCACAAAAGGTTTGTGTTATGACTCATTACTTATTTTAAGTACCAACTATTTACTTTAGCGAAAACAAATTTAAGTTAATTAAAGTTTTTGGAAAAACGCGAAATTTCTGTTTATAAATATAGGATGACTGAAAACACTGAACGTCTACCTACTTTAGGGTTAAAGCAATGAAACATTTGGAGAAAGGAACTTTTATAGGTTCTATAGTATGTACATGCGAAATCAGATCAAGTTATGCCACTTGGCCGCAAATTTAAACATGTTTTGGAATATTATTTGGTGTTACTTTAGTAAAAGTATGATATTTGTGAATTTGCCAAAGAAAAGTGTTGAATTGTTACTATAAATACTTAAAAATGTTGCAAGGAAGGCACTCTATAAATAGTTAACTTTTGTTTGAATTTTCCCGCCGCCATCTAAAGTTTATGAAACTTTTCATAGGCATAGGCCCAAAGCCAAAGTTTCATGAAATTTAACAACCATAAGCTGTTTTCCAATATTTCAGGTTAGGAACAATCGGGTCAGATTTTTTGGCAAATAGTGTTGCCCAGGATAAAAAATTTGAAAAATATTTCGTTGATGGATCAAATGATTTCAACCCCCGTAACATTTTGCATTAAAATATGAGAAAGTTAAGTTCAACGATTAAAATTGACACGTGACTGGAGAAAAGCAAAGTACATATTTTCGTATTAAAACCATGAAAACCAATAGTATTATACTCCAATGATTTTATAGGTATCCTAAAATTAGAATTCATGATTAAATACGTGGCTGATAAGGAAATGAGAGCAATTTGATACTGTCTTACCGTTTTTTACGAGCTCACTAGCTCACGTCCACCAAAAGATCATAAACAGATCAGAGAAAGAGCGCACGCTTCTGTTCACTGTATTGTATCTGTTCCTCCAAGTGCCTCCACCGACGGACAGACCACCTGATTCAATGAAAAACGCTTGTGCCGACTTGAAGAGCCGCCATGTTCATCCGACTTTTGTTTCGGAACCATTCGGGTG
>JAUESI010000008.1:2542522-2561131 GCA_032275145.1 Synergus laeviventris | reverse complement strand
ATCAGTGGCGATTACAGCCACCCAAGGATTGGCTGAGCTCAGCAGCAGTGAGCAGCGCAGCGCAGCCAAGCGCAGCTCAAAGAATCCGAAATAATTGGAAATAATATGTCGTTTCTTTTGCCAATTCGATTGTAAAATCTGGTCACCAGAATTCGACTTTCATCATCAAACCGTTAAAAACAAATTCGCACGATGCCGCCTAAAAAGGCTCCGGCACCTAGTAAAAAGGTGGAAGCAAAGAAAAAGGAGAAGGTTATTGAGGTGAGAAATGGTTCTGTTAACCAACAAATTTGGTCTCTAGGCCACATGTTCTATTTTTTGCCTTGCGTGATGTTTCCATAGAGTTAACCATATTTTTCCTTTTTTTTTTCAATTAAAGGATAAAACTTTTGGTATGAAAAACAAGAAGGGAGCCAAACAGCAAAAATTTATTCAACAAGTAGAAAAACAAGTTAAGTCTGGGGGCCTTAATCCACGTAAGGTCGACGATCCCAATGCTAAAAAATTAGAAAAGGAAAAGAAATTGAAGGAGCAGAAAGAGTTAGCTTTGATATTTAAACCAGTCCAGACCCAAAAAGTTGAAAAAGGTAAATCATAATATAAAACTTCTTTTTTGTTGTGAGTGTTCCTATTTTCTAAACTATTTTCTACAGCTATATTTACCAGGAAATATTTTTAATGATGTTTTTGAATTTTAGGAATTGATCCGAAGTCCGTGGTGTGTGCATTCTTTAAGCAAGGACAATGTACGAAAGGAAACAAGTGTAAGTTCTCTCACGACTTGACTATAGAACGCAAGGCAGAAAAGCGTTCGCTTTATTGCGATATGCGAGATGACGATGAGGATAAGGAAGCTGATACTATGGATAACTGGGATGAAGAGAAACTCAAGGATGTTGTAGAAAAGAAACATGGAGCTGCGACAGCAAATCGTCCTACGAATGACATTGTGAGTGTTTCTTAAATTGTATATTGCATTAATAGCATGTAATAATTATTACCATTTTATACTTTCAGACTTGTAAACATTTTTTGGAGGCAGTCGAAAAGTCAAAGTACGGCTGGTTCTGGGAATGTCCGACGGGGCCGAAATGTATCTACAGACACGCTTTACCTGCTGGATTCGTTCTAAAGAAGGATAAAAAGAAGGATGAATCTAAGGATGAAATTTCATTAGAGGATCTCATAGAAAGAGAAAGAGCTAACTTGGGACCAAACCAGGTTCGTTTCTAGAAATAGTTGCTGTAAAATATATATTATAATATATAACAATCTATAAAATATATGTTATTATTGTAGACAAGAATAACATTGGAGAGTTTCCTGGCATGGAAAAAGAGGAAACTAAAGGAAAAGAAGGACCAAGCTGTCAAGGATGAGGAGAAGAAACGAAGCGACTACAAAGCTGGGCGTCAAGTCGGAATCTCTGGAAGAGAAATGTTTTATTTCAATCCAGAGCTGGCTACTGGAGATGGTAAAATACTTACATATAGTTTTCATAACTCACAGGACTGTCAGTTTTTGTTTACTAAATGGTTTCTTTTACGTGATAGGAATAGATGAAGGTGACGATGCTATTGTTAGTTACGTTCGTGATGAAGATGAAGATGAAGATGGTATGGAGTACAAAGAATTGGACGTTGATAGGCTTGCTTATGAAGTTAAAGACATTGATAGTGCTAGTATCACAATTGCGAAAGAAGATCGTTTAAAGAATAGCAACGTTCCGGAAACGAATCACGAAGATTCTGGTAAATATTCATTATTAACTAACACCATTTTTGTTTTTTATTTTAATACCATTTTCAATAAATAAAAGATGTTTATAATTTCTTAAAGAGGCAGTTGTACTGAAACACAGTAAATTAAAATAACTGATATTAGAAGTACACAAACAATAAAAACGAAGATACTCATTGCTCATCTAATGTTTTTCTAGTGACAGTTGTGGGAGAAGGTGCTGCAGCTTTGGCAATCAACGAGAACCTCTTCACAGAGGAAGACCTGGAAGGGCTGGAGGAAGAACTAGGGGACCTGGACTTTGAGGAGTGATCCAGATGTCCCCTTTTGACTCTCCTCTTTCCAAATTCCTTCCTTTCACACGTATCCAGAAGTCTTGTATCTATTCAATTACTCAGTTTCTGTTCACAAATCGACAGGTGTCGATAAGTTGCGATCATGTAAATTACGCTCAATATGTCTTAAATAAATTATTATTAGAGAAATGGAGCAATTCAATAAGTGGGATATGTTTGTAAATGGTTTCATAATAAATTTGATTGACTTAAATATGATAAACTTAAAGTTGATAGAAATCATAAATGTAACCAATCTTAGGTATAATTTCATTGCTTGCACTTTAAAAATGCTCCTTTCTCTGCCCGTGATCAAGGTGATCATATTACAAATCTAATACGTCGTTTACAATAGATTTTGATGATAAGATTAAAATATTTTTACCACGGTCCTACCCTAATCTCTTTTTAACTAAAGGCAAAATAAAATGATATTAGATAATAAAGATATTGTATTTTTAATGAGTATTTTAGCTGTCTATGCCTTCACGAATTTACTTTTTAATGTTTTTTTTTTAGTAAATCAATTAAATTTCAATCTTTAATTATTGTGTAACATATTTTCTGTTTCAGTATTAATAAATTTGTAAACTCTTTGCTAAGATCTTTCAGAAACTGCGCCGAATGCTGTGTCTATCAGAAATGAACACCGTCATTGGCTAGAATTTATTCTACCTTCTCTTATTCCGTCCAATTCCATTGTATGTTTAAAATCACGTGATCACATTCCGACCGTTCTGACAATTAGATTTTGATAGTTTAATTTCCGCCTATTCACGCCGGATAGGCTCGTAAACAATTGTTTTGTTCTTCGATTTTTTACTAATTTTTCGACATTAGACGTAAATATGAGTTCCATAGGAACAGGGGTAGGTATTCTTTTACTGAAGGATATAAAAAAAGGATTTTACTTATTGAAATCCAACTAAAAGTTCTGAAAGTCATCACTAACCTCACTTTTATTTTCAGTACGATCTTTCTGCATCTCAATTTTCGCCTGATGGTCGAGTTTTTCAAGTAGAATATGCCCAGAAAGCTGTAGAAAATAGCGGGTATGTATTTTTTATTATCTTATTGTATACTGAGCGTTTATTGAAAAAGTTGAGCTTCACATAAACTCTTTGGTGCTCCTATAAAATATGACTGTATTTGAGTGATGTCAGCTTTTTACGAATCACTAAGCATTTTCATACACCAATATTCTTTAGAAGATTTTGGACTTTCAATTTAGAAATAGAGGATAATTATACTTTTATATATTTTAAAATTACAACGCTGATCGTGTCAAGTTTACAATAAAATTGTACCATTTCAATTAATAAAATATTTCCTAAGCGGTTGGTAATATAAAACTGGATTTTTTACAGTGCATAATCAATTTTGAATGGTATAATTTTCTGAATTTATAAACAATTAGGGGAGAGTCGGGTAGTACCGGTCACTTAAGCTTTTTTATCAATAATTCGCCTGATATTGAGCAAAATATTAATATAACAGGTTAAGTATTATAATGTCAAGGATTTTACCATTAACTTGCAAAAAGAAATATAAGAAATAAACAAGTTGCGAAATACTTATTATTTTTAGATTTTTGTTTGTAATTTATCAAGGGGAATTGTATTTTTAAAGGAAAATTGAAGAATTTTATGGATTGGAATATTTTATTAATATTTGTTATGCAATATTTATAGAGTTTATTTATGGTTTTATTTACCAATCTTTGACAGAAAACCATATATATTTAATATGTATGGTTTTGTATGTAAATATATTTAATTGTAAAGTTGATTCATATTTCACTAAATGCTTCTGTTTTCTAGAGATGAAATAATTAAACCTTATTTTATTTTAAACTGACCAAAGATATAAGTCCATGTCTTCAAAATTACACTTTAGGACAATTATGAAAACTAAAAATGTTGATTTATTATCACAGAGAGTATAGTTCATTCAATGTCACAAGTAGCCGGTGCTACCCTACTCTCCCCTATGTAATATGAAGATAAAAATATGTGAATATAGAATCTTTTTTAAAAAAAAACTCAAAATCCTTATAATTCAAGTGCCTAAAATTTTTAATTTTTAGCTGAAAATTATATAATTATTTATAATTTCTTAAAAACGTTTGAAATATTCTGAAATTCTTTGACATTGTTTTTAATTCTTTTATCATTTTTTTATTCTTTTATAATTCTTTAGAAATCCTTTAAAAAAACGTGAAATCCTTTGAAATCTTTGTAAATCTTTTGAAATTATTTTTAATCCGTTGAATTTTTTGATCATTAAAAATCCCTTGAAATTCTTTATTATCGCTTAAAATCTCTTGAAAATTTTTTGAAATCATTTAATATTTCTTTAAATCTTTTAAAATCCCTTCCACTGCTATAAAATTTTTTAAAATCTATTTAAACCCCTTAAATTCACTTAAAACCACTTAAAATTATTTAAAAAATTCAAAATATTGTTAATTACAAAAGAAATTTTTAAAAATCATTTTAAATTCTGAAAATTTATCTTGATGTCGAATTATTTTGAATTCTTTTCAATAGATATACCTTCAATTCTTTTTTAATTCTTCTAGATTCGCTCAAAATTTTGTTAAATTTATAGTCAGATCATTTTCTCTTTGAGAAGAATTTAATAATTTTGGACGTTAAGGAAAACTTTAAGTTTGAATTTGAATTTTTAATTTAAATTTTATTAAATTGGATTCCTTCAAACCAAATTTTCTAGTATTTTCGTTTTGTTGGTTTAAGTATGTTTCAATTCTTTGTCATCTTATTTCTCTCCTATTTTGATTAAAAAATCACCTTTTCACATTTTTTAATAGCAAAAGTTACTATGATGACTAAATTTGTTTTCTTTCTTCATAAAGAATGCTGATTTTGCTCCATTTTTTAATTCAAAGTTACTTGAAATGATTATTTTACTTATGCACTCTTACAAAGTTATAAACAATCATAAGTACCTAACTTTTAAATCATTAGAAAAATGGTCCTAAGAAAAACAGCCATTATGTAATTCCCAATGGTTTTGAAATAATAATGAAGATAATAAGATTAAAATTCAGTATTTGTGACAAAAGCAAGTATTACGCAACGTAATTTTTTTTTCAAACTGTATACCACCCTGAAGTTATTGTTATATCCTCACCAATTATTTGTATTTCTCTCTTTTTTTTATTTTTTCCGTTAACGGAAAAACGGAAAAATGTAATTAAACTTTGAAAATATTGTTATTTTCCATACTACCATTATCTACTGGAATTAAATCAATTGAAAAAAACTATTAAAGATCCTTACTCGTCTGCTTATTTCAGAACGGTAATCGGATTACGAGGAAAAGATGGAGTAGTCATTGCCGTTGAGAAACTCGTTACGTCTAAGCTCTACGAAACTGGAGCCAACAAGCGGATATTCAACATAGATCGACATGTTGGAATGGCGGTTTCTGGGTTGATTTCCGACGCACGACAAATTGTAGAAACGGCAAGATCTGAAGCTGCTAGTTACCGAGCACAATATGGAATCGGAATCCCTCTAAAGTACTTAAACGAACGTGTATCCATGTACATGCACGCTTATACTCTTTACTCGGCAGCCCGGCCGTACGGTTGCTCCGTTATCCTAAGTGCATATGAATCAGATGGACCAGCTATGTACATGATTGATCCTTCTGGAGTTTCTTATGGATACTATGGATGTGCAGTCGGTACGACATATTTTAAAAATTTAAATGAATCTATATTTTCTGTTAAATAGGTTATTTAAACCTTTGAATATCTTTTCTTTTTTTGTTGTCACCAGGTAAAGCAAAACAGTCGGCGAAAACTGAGATAGAAAAGATGAAACTATCCGACATGACCTGTAAAGAGCTTGTAAAGGAAGCCGCCCGGATAATTTATCTCGTCCATGATGAACTTAAAGACAAGCAGTTTGAGCTCGAGATGAGTTGGGTTGGTGATCACACTGATGGTAAACACGAGAGAGTTCCCATAGAAATTAAAGCGGAGGCAGAAACTAAGGCACGTCAAGCGATGGCTGATGATTCGGACAGTGACACCGAAGACATGTGAATAGCAGGTGCAAATTGATAATCATTTTGTAAGTTATTTCTATCGCATTTCTTATGAAATGCTTTTATTGTTCGTAAGGGAGACCTGTTACTGATAAGTAAATCGAATAAATGCGTCGCTTTTCGTTTGTATATCTTGAGAATTATTTAAAAAAATGTTTTTTCCATAAAATTATCTTAATCAGTCCTCATCCCTTCTTCAAGCTTTGCTTTATATACATATATACGATTGAGTCATAAATTAAAAAAGATGATGAAATTCGATACCAGAGTTAAGCATTACCTAACTTTTATTATTAATTGTCTTACCTGGCAACAGGCTCCAAAGTATTTCAATTGATTTTTATAGAATTTATTACAGGTTTAATATAGATTTAAAATTATAACTACAATTTTAAAAATAAGACCCTTATGTCGAATGATCTTTACAATTAGGGATGTTGCTTATAATGCTAAATGAATCATGTGTTGATTAAAAGATTATTATGAGAATGATTGATCGGTTAATTACTAATTAATTAATTAATAATTATGTGATAGTCGCGTTGACGTGACACCAGCTCTTTTGTCTTGAATTTTAAGGTTTGAATAATTTATGAAAAATCCTTCTACAGGAAATTGATTACCGGCAGGAGAAAAAAGATTTCCTCCGGTTTGAAAATCACTTCATGAATTTCATAATCGATTTCATCAAGTATGCACATTGCACAACGAGAGGTGCTTTAAAATCTTCTCAAAACTTGGCTTCTTGTTGTGTTTCTTATTTTTTAAAAACTTTTATACCTTGGATGGACATATTGTAAAAGATTGACTTTTTATTAGAAAAAATATTATTTGCAAAATTATTTTAAGCACCTCATTTTTGGCAAATACTTACAAAATGATATTCTGAAGACTTTTTATCTTCATTCATGTCTTAAAAATTGCAAGATTTAATGATAAAAAATTTAATTACTCTTCAGATTTTTAATATCAGTCGGATTAGCAACTCTTTGAGGAATTTAAAAAAAAATAATTTTTCCTTTCATCACGACGGTTCTGAATTTCATTCCATTTTTTCCAATATTTTATAAACGGATTTCTGAAATCTTATATAACAGGCGACAGCTCTTTGTAGTTCTTTTATTACTTAAAATCTTCATTTGTAACGAGCTTTAATCCTAGACTAATGAATATAATCACTATGCAATTAGCACAAGTCCCTTTCAACATATAGAAGTGGATTTTTAACAACATTTGAAAAAAAAAGAAAACAAGGAACAATATAATATAAAATGTTTCCCTATTACTATTATAGTTATTTATCATATACTATATATGCTGAATATCGTGATAGCTTTTGTATTATATTTTTTTATATATTTATATCTAAACTAAGGTATCGTTTATAATTTATCGATAATATCTCATATCAGAAGTTCGTATATGTTATCATACTTAAGCCTTTGTAAATCGTCCCAACTTAACTCCAGCATTGATATTTTTTATTGAAAAATGTTATTTTGAGCGTGACTATTCATTCTCGAATGAAAATTAGCATTTTGAAAAAGAAAACTTTTATTATTCGAGAGAAGGATACAATCTATTCTACCTCAATCAGAGGAGAAAACTAAACGATACGGTATTCATTTCACTTTTACCTTGAGGCAAAATTTTCTCAAGGGGAAAGAAAGAGAAGAAAGGAGAGAAGCGAATCTCTTTCTTCAATCAATGCATCTGTACAAAGTACAGCTCTTTCTTTACTGGAACAGAGGCAGGAATTTCAACTTAAATGTCAGTACTATTGAAAATTGTTTTCGAAATGACATTCATTTGCCGAAAATACAAAATCCCGAATGTGACCAAATATCGAAACAATAATTCTTAAAAATTAAAATTCCTGAATAAAATTAATATTACCGAAAATATTTATTAATGAACGTAGAAAGTTACCGAAATTTCAATTTCCCGAGAATTTAAATTTCCAAAAATTCAAATTCCCAAAAATTTTAAATTCGTATTTTTTTACATTCGGGATTTTGGTTTTTCGGCAAAAATATGTTATTCTATTCTTTAAGATGAATGTAGATAACATTTTTAAATTTAGAAATGTATAATTAAATGGTAGTTGAAATATGAAATATATTCTCTATATGACTTTTCAAGTTTTTAATATTAAACTTGTTTAAAATGAAATTCATGTTTGAAAAACTTTCAAAATTCAAAGTTTTTAAATTTTTAAACTTCAAAGCTTTTGAATTCTTAATTTATATGACATTTGAAATAGCTTTGTA
The DNA here is from genome assembly GCA_032275145.1 of Synergus laeviventris. NCBI lineage: Eukaryota > Metazoa > Arthropoda > Insecta > Hymenoptera > Cynipidae > Synergus > Synergus laeviventris. Next base: position 2,552,709 of record JAUESI010000008.1, on the reverse strand, counting down.
TTTTTTTTCAAGAGTGCAATTGTACATATTATATTGAATAACATGTTCATAAATCTCTTAAAAGGGAGTCGAAATTATTACATAACTTTATTACGTAAAGACATGAATGACTTTAAAATTTGTTGATATTTTTTAAATGACCTTGAATTTTTAATATGAAGTCATGTATTTTTATTATAATTATATATGTATGTTTTATTTTATATAATAAATAATTTCTCTTGTATTTAATATTAAATTTAATATACTCTCCAGGTGCAAAAATTGTATTTTTTGTACTAACATATTTTTTGCTTTTGTTAAGTGAATTCGGGATAGCGAAATGAAATTTTTTACCTAATGGAACATAAAGGGAGGTGATAACAATTTATCAGTGAATAGGGAGATACTCAAGAGACAAATTTACTTACATAAGCCTCGTCTTTCTCAATTTCATTCACCTTGTTGCCCTCGTTACATTCATTTTTGAAAGAAGAGTATAAGTTTTTCTTGGTTTCATTCCGAACATGGCTTCAGCAAAAGCAGAATGAGAATCCATATTCGTTCACTATATGTATGTCAGACAAATGGCAAATTACCCCATCTTGTTGGTATTACATTTTACTAAGACATTTTAAATTGAGATGATGTAATGGTCACTAAATTGGGTATACGAAATATAGTCAGTTAATTATGGAATTTAATTAACTGAAATGAAATGAATTAATTTATGGAATTTGAAATGAAAGTCGCTCAATGAAAATAAACTGATAGAAATATTTCACTAAATATTGAACTTTAAAGGGCATAAATCAGATTAGAATTTAGCTAAAAAAAATGTCAATGGAATTAATCGAAGATAGTAATGCAGGGTGTTTACTCAACAGGGAATGTCAGAAAATGTTTTTTCACTAACGTTATTTATTTATAGGTAAACATTGCTTCTTTCACAAACGAAAGAGAATTTATTTATTAATAATTAACCGTGTTATGTATTAGTATACTTTTAGAGTAAAACGTGTTAAATAAACATTGTTTTGAAATATATCTGCGATTTCACTGTTCTATCATTTGTTATATTTTTTTCTAAATTTAAACAACTATAATTCAAACATTAAAATTTGTTTTAAAAAATGGTGTTTCACAATTATTAGATAACAGGTGGGGGAGGGGGGTATAACAATGTACATTCCATTCACAAGATCATTAAAAGTATAATAAAAGAATTGCGCGAAAAGTTTGAAAAAATTGTTAGATAATTTGTTTTCATTTCAGCGATACTTACGCTTCTCTCTCCTAAACCAGACATGAGATACGCTTTTATTGAACCCCACGTCACATACGCTCTTCTTGACCCCACGTGAGATACGCCCTTATTGACCTTCTTTTAATTCATTTTAAAACAGAAAGTTTTAGTAAAAGAAGGAGAAACTCCTTCTGATACGTCCTTCTTGACCCCGACATAAGATACGCCCTTTTTGACCCCAAGTGAGAGAATCACCTCCTGATACGCCCCTCTTGATCCTTATGTGGGATCCTTCTTTTAATTCATTTTAAAATAGAAAGTATACCAAATACTACTTTAGTAAAAAAAGGGGAAACTCCTCAAAATATTGTTGATGATTATAAAGCTACACAAGAAAGATTAATGAATAACAAAAACTTAATAAAAGAATACATTCAAATTTTAATAAAGGTCATGAATGGTAATGACGAATTATAGGGTTTCTACTAATATTAATACTCACATTAAACCATAGAATTCATCAGGACCTTAAATGAAGGGTGAAGGGGGTATAAAATAGTATTTGTTCAAAATTAATCTAAATTTTGTCATAAAATTATAAAGAATTAAAATAAATAGATGAATAATAAATATTGATAAAATTATTAATTCGAAATAATAGTTACTCAAAATTAATCTGAATTTAAGATTTAATTTAGGTATATGTTCAAAAAATATGGATATTTCTTCAGGTAAGATATTTTTCGAGGAGGTCATTCTTGGAGTAACTTTCAACGAGGAATTCAATGGTGTCCTTTATTTTGACCTAGAAGATGACCTTCAAGGCCATGTGAAGGTTAACTTATTTCTTTTTCAAATGGAAATCCCCTTTTTTACATCGACAATCCATAGAGCAAGTCATAGAGGTCTAATTTGATCTACAAATGAAATCTAAGGTCATTTTTTAAACTTAAACAAGTTCAAAAAGGTAACTATTAATAATTAATATTGTTCTTTTATTCAGAAGAAGGAGCAATTCTGTTTAAAAAAAGTATTTTAACTTAAAGGGGTGAAAGCTAAAAAGTTGTCTTGTATTTGCCACATTTTAATTATGTTAAATAAAAGAAATTCGTAAAATTTCTTTCATTTTTTCGCAACTACAAGGAAAATGACGGAATTACCTGCTATTTTCATGTGTTTTTCACGAAAAAATTGCAGGAATGATTGTGATTTTTTTCCTGGCATATTTTTTTTCATAAGGGCATCTATTCTGTAATCATTGCCTATAACATGAATAAAACAATTATTCAATTCACTCATTGTTGCATTCGTGAAGAGTATTTATAAGTTATCATGCGATCGAACTTGGACTTGTGAACCGGTCGAGTACCTGTTGCAGGGCCCCCGATTTTGCGCACACGTTTTTGACATCAGGGTTGCTGGAAGCGGGAAGGGTGTGTACCACGTGCACTATATAAGGGAAGAGTGACTTTGAAACATCGCCATTAAGCTCCGGTTAATACCACGCGTCAGTTTCCTTCTTTTTCCTAATTTCACTTTTCATGTGAGATCGAATCTAAAGCTTTCTTTCCGTTAAAGTGCGCGAGCTATTCCAGAAAATTGGTCTTTCAAGAACAATGTCTTTGATCAACAGCACCACTTTGGAAGTTTTTTTGCCTGATAATGAACAGACAAATAAGCTAGCATTTATTGTGGCAGCTCTGCTGCTCACTATCATTGGATTTTTCGGATTTTTTCTCAACTTACTGGTCATTGTAGTCCTTCTTAAGGACATAAATAATCTGTGGACACCGGTTAATGTTATACTACTCAACTTGGTGGTGGGTCTTTAAAACAATCGCTTTCAGGTCATAGAAAATCGATGTGTTTTCCTAATTTATGTTTCTCCACTGTTTACACAAATGTTGTGATTTGGTGACACTTGTGCGCATGTGAATAAAAGTTATGTGGAATGTGATCATAATCGCAGAGGATATTAATGTGACCCTCTCTTGAGGGAATTTCCGCGAGAATCAGTGGTAAAATTCTTGATCAAAGACTTATTGGTATACTAGAGTGTTTTACGAAAAATATTTTTTTTTATTTGTTCGCGGCCGTATCGCAACATTTGGTACAAGAAGGCTTGAATAGAATAGGATTGAAAATTGCAATTCCTGTGAATACCTGATTTTCCTTTCGTTTTCTTATATCAGAAACAGTTAGGAAAAAAAAGATTCTCAGGGAAAATAGAAATCGATATATAAACAATAATAAATTACAGTTTATTTAACAGATTTTAGATTTCTAGGCATTCTTTCCATAAATCTAGTCTATAATAGATTTCTAAAGATTTCAAGAAATGTTCAATCATTTTAAGACATTTTAAGAGGTTTCTAGGAATTTTCTCCAGAAATATATGAATTCACTTGAAGACGCTTGAAGTCGTTTGAAGTCACTTGAAATCTCTTGATGTCATTGAATTCTTTTGAAATATGTGATATCACTTAAAATGACGTGACATCCCTCAATAACCGTAAGATCACTTGAAAAACTGTAAAATCATTTTAAATAATTAAAAATACTTTGAAATTCCTTTAAAAGCCATGAATTCTTGAAAATCACTTAAAATTATTTTAAGCCTTTTAAAATTCCACATACAACGTAAAAATCACTTTAAATCTCTTAAACTCCTTTGAAATCGCTTTAAATTCCTCAAAATAATTTAAAATGCTTTGAAATTCACATGCAATCAAATTAATTCACTTGCAGTCACTTGAAATCGCTGGAATATCTTCTTGAAATTTTCTGAACCTAAGTGAAAGTTTCAGAAATTATTTTATTATTTTATCAAGCTCTGTAACATATAAAAACACTGATTGAATTTGATGAAAAGAATACCAAAGATTATTATAGGCTGCAAATTTTTTTAGTTGTAAAATTCAATTTAAACCCAGTTACATATGTTCTGAACGAATGGAATTTCGAATGTAACGTTCTAATCAATTGTCCGGATTTATATATATGGTATGTTTTTTTCTCATAGTGTTGGTTTAATAAAGTTAATAAAATAAGATTTAAAAAAAAGTATCACAAAAGTTAACACAACTTCATACAGTTTATAGTTTTATTTAGATTTCTTATGTTGGAAACAAAATATCAGTCAGTAAATATTATGGTGAGATGATACGTACATATTTTAGTCAAATGATAAAAAGTATTCATCTTTTCAGAACCTATGTTCTGAAGATTGAAAAAACAATATTTCATTATAAAAAATTGTGACAATGTAGGATGTTGAGCACGGGGGCGTATTTTATGCTACTGAAGCTTTAATAATGGAGCAGACTCGGAAAGAAGACTTGTATGTACTTTTTGTCTCGAGGAAGAAAAAGAATATTTTTCATGTGTATCCAACGTGTTTTATTAATTTTCGGAAAGTACATGCCAGCTAATGACCACTAGATCCAATTTTTCAACTTCCCTGACATTTCCCTGACTTTTAGACAAAGTTTCCTGACATAATTGTATTAAAAAAATTTTAAATGCGAAACAGTTTTTAATAATGTCCTAAATTAAAAGCGAAACATAAAAAAATCATAAAAATCTCTTGAAACCTCTTAGAATTTCTCGACAACATTCGAAATCCTTTAAGATCCCTTGAAATTTCTAGAAATTCCTAAATACGTCTTGGAATTCTATAAAATTTGACGAAAACCTTTAAAATCCGTTAAAGTTTCTTAATATTCCGTAAAGTTCTCTAATTATTTTAAAAGTCCTGAATAAACTTCAAAATCCCTTAAAATTCCTGATGGAATCGTTTCAAAGACCACAAAATCTTTTAAAAATTATAAAAACCTCTTCAAATCTTTTAAGATTCGCGAGTAAAATATTTAAAATACCTTAGTATTCCTTAAAACTACTTAAAATTCGTCAAAATCTCGTAAAATCCCTGCAAGGATCTTAAACTCCTTTAGAATTTCACTAGGAACATTAAAAGCACTTAAAATTACTAAAAATCTCTCAAAATCATAAAAAATAACAAGAAATTCTTTAAAATCCTTCGAAATCCTAGGAAATCTTCTAAACTTTGTTAAATAAACAGTAAGCTTAAATGTCAAACTATGACATAATTTTTAAAAAACAGTGAAACCTTTGGTATTTTATCCCAAACAAAAGAAGTTTAAGAGAACAATTGTTGAATGATTGATTTATATGAGATGTATTCTGTACATTGGTCAAACATGAATTATTAATTTAAACATTCATTAAATATTAACGGAGTTCAAAAACTAAACCGCTGGCTACCAAAAGGGGTTACGCGTGGATTCAATCTGGGAAGTATTGTCCTGAGTGTCAAAAATCTCCCGAATTTTAGTTTTAAAGACTGATACTTGCAGAGAATTTCAAGGTGCATCTTTTTTTCATTTTGCAAAAATTTGTAGGTTTTGTATTTTTTGAGATAATTGATAAAAAGTGGATTTTTAAAAAACGAAAAATTCCAATCTTTTTTCACTTCAACTCGCGCTAATTTAGCCAATTTTTTGAATTTATCAATATTAAAGTACATGTTTAAGTCTTCTCAAACTATCTAAGCAAGAAAAACAAAAACATGGTAATAAAAAAAAATAGTTGTTAATTTTTTAGAGAGATTGCCAAAATCATGAATTTTAACCTTCAAGCGCTTTGTTTAGCGAACGAATTTCAAGCTACGGAAAATTGCCAGTTTAGCTGAACCAGTCGTGAATTTCTGCATGGGATATTTCTCTATTCAAGTCATACCATTTTCAAAATTATTATTAACAATGAATTACCTTTTAAAAACATTGCGAAAATCAACTTTTATGCTAAACAAATGAAATATAAGTTGAACTAATTAAATTAAATAAATTAAAGTATGAAATATTGAGGCAAATACTTTTTTAATAAATTCTCCTCTGCTAGAAATAATTGTATATTCACCCATATATCTATATAAATTTTAAATGTATATGATGTATATATATGTTCATCAATGCAGCAACTTTATTTAAGGGTAGTAATTATAGACTCTGAATTATATGCTTTTTTTAATCGCAGGTTGGAGATTTCTTAGTGTCTATTTTTGGAAATCCTTTGGCGTTGGCATCAGCTGTAAACGAAGGATGGTTCTTCGATCATAAATTGTGTCTTTGGTAAAAATTAAATTAATTAAGATTATTTAACATCTCGCAAAATCACCTAGAAAATTAATTTTTTATTTTCAATTTATTGGATAAACTTCCGAATAGGGGCCACCTCCGATTTCCTTGAAACTGCGCAAAACTGTGTATTTTAATCGGCTATAATTACGAATATGATATTCAAAATTTTCGAATAGTCGATTTTCATGGTAAAGTAATGCAAAAACTATAAAAAATTATGGTTTTTTGCGTTTATTTCGGCCAATATGCCAAATTTTTAAAAATGTTTCAAACAAAAGTTGTCTATCTCATCGAAATACGCATTTTTTTATGCAAGCATTTTATTCTAGGAGGATATGGTTATTTTAAAACATTTTGCATATTAGCTGACAAAAATGAAAAGACCATGTATTTTATGGTTCTTTCATGGTTTCACTATGAAAATCGACCAGTCTCCAATTTTCACTGTCGTATTCGTATACACATTATTTTTTACATTTACTTTTATAATTATATGTTTTTTGTTTTATGTATTTTTATTTATTTATTTATTTTGCTTAAGATAACAGAAAAGTATGTTCTCGTATGTGGACACACAATTACATATTATTAAAATCGTGGAGTGTTTGTGCACATGCAGATCATTTATTATATTATGATCGCTGTTTATTCGCGTGAAAGTCTTTGAAGATTATGAGACATACATAGAATGCTGCCTACTCAAGAAAATGTATGTAAGCGATTGTAACTACCCATTTACACTAGTATTATGAAGTATAATGATGCAATGTAATTTTTTCTAATTACTTTAGATCGGATATTCAAAATGATTAATGGGCATCTTGATCACGAAAAGATATTTAAAGTTACTGATTTTATCTAAGACATACATTCCATTAATGTGAGCATTCCTAGCAACTTAATTAAATTTTTCATATTTTAAATTTATTTATCATTTAGACAAATAAATATACTCCCTCAACGTTGAAGGCTTAATATTTTTGTTACGATCTAAAAGCCGATTATTATTTTCTTAATGAAATTGGGACAACATATTTTTGATAAAAAACCATTCCGAAAATTTTCAGAAATTTTAAAGGTTTTCATGAGATTTCGTGAGATTGTAAATAATTTTGAGAAAAATTTGTCGATATTTATGTGGTATTTTAAGTAATTTTAAGAGATTTAATGAGATTGCATGGAATTTTGAGTATTATTTCTATATTATATAATAAGTAGAGCAATGGCAATTTTAATGTTTCTTTTTTTAAATAAAAAATAAATAATTAATAAATAAATTATTGCTCCTGAAAACCTTTATAGCGCTTGTTTTGAAAATTCCTTAATTTTGATGGAACACTTGTGTAATACTTAAAATAAATACTTCATTAGTAAATATGTATGGTATGTAACGAGGTATCAAATTTGGAAGCTCATTAACTTAAGTGGATAAAACAACCTCTTTTTCTTTAATTTCAAGGTATGCATGGCTCATGTGTACGCTCGGGATGGTCAGCATTGGCAATTTAACGATCATGGCAGTAGAAAGGTGGATGCTTATTACCAGACCAATGAAAGCGTTAACAATCAGGTAAGATCTATACTTAATTATAAAGACCAGAAAAAATCATGCAGTAACAAGTATTTTAATTGAATTGAAAGGAAGTGGAATTTCAATATATATGAAATATGAAATACACTTATATATATATATAAAAGCACTTCCATATTACGTATAACATCTTAATAAAAACTTTCCCAATTCTTAAAATAACGGTCAGATATAAATTGAGTCTGGATGGATTCTGTGTTAAAAAAAATAATAAATAAATGTCCCATACACATTTTTATGGCGAAGGATTTCTCTACTTTAAAAGTGCAGTTTTATATGAATGAGATTCTTCAGAAAAATTCTATCAACATGGTCGTTTCGTAAAAATTTTAAAGGCATATTATAAGAGTAAAAGCAGCTGGTAAAAGTATGTTGTTACAAAATCTTAAAGAGCATAATATAATTGGTTAATGAAGTAATTAATATTACAGTGTGAAATCATTTACTGATGGTTTCAGAAAGCGTTTCTACTAATCAGTAATAGAGAAGTATAAAGTAATAATAAGTAAGAAAAATCGAAATACAATAAGAATTTTGTTTGTTGAAAAATTGAGGTCAACTTGACAACTTGAAAATGTTGGTTAAACAAAAGCCAAGATTAATTCATGCACATAAATCAATATTACTTCAATTCGAGCACACCACAGTACGTCCATGACGTCCTTTTCGAGGTATTTTTATTAAGCTTATATGAAAGCTAATGAAAGCGTAAATGTGTTCTTGTTTTAAATGAATAATTAGTGGACTTTGAACACACATAGAGAATTATAGCCCAGCTAGAATTATTATACATTTTAAATTTCTAGGGTGGTATTCTACCATCAAAGATTTTATCTTCCCAGATGCAAAAACATGAAAAAGACAAATTCAAAAATGAATTCACGTTTTTAGTTAAATATAATTCATACTTTCAAAATCAGGATGAAAAAACTTTCCTTTTTTTATATACATTCTGCGTTCTAATATAGAACCGAAATTTTTGAACTGCTGAATTTTTTCGATACAAATATCGGAAAATTATTTCGGTACAAATATCCGAATTTTCTCAATGCAAATAGATACACAGCCTTGCAATATTGTAACACGAGACAGAAAATATTTTGTTTTTTTATATTGCTTATGGTTCCATGATTCCTTCACCTTTATTATCAGACAATTTAAGCGTTATGTTAAAAATTGTAATATTTGTATTAATTCTAACCAAGACAATTAATATCTGTAGACAAAAGACTTACAATTTATTAATAATTATTTTTCTAACAACTTTTTTATTGTATATACTTGAAGTCCATCAATCATCTGTGGTGATATAAATCATAAAGTTGGACTGAAGTTACATTTTGGAAGTTACAAATTATATTCAGACGCGAGGCAGTGGTTTAATACTGTATAGATATAATAACGTAGATTTCCAAGAAGTAATAAATTGTTTTTAATCATTTTTTTAATAACTCTGCGGAACCAAACCTATAAGCAGTACTACCGTGCATTATACGCCCAGTACTGGCGTACTCTGGAAATCTGTGCTGGACCATTACTGGGCCAGACGTAAATTTCTACCTGGAATTATGCCTATTATTTATTTCTGGTGGAGAATTAGACTAATCAGCTTAACGGATTTCTAACAATATTTGAAGGCAGAAGGAAGACGAGAGAAAAATGCCTTCTTCGTAACAATATTCAATTTATCTCAACGCTACTAACTAAAAGAGCCATTAAAATCAAGTAACTTGATTCTTTCCTCATTATTCACTGCTGAAAGTGGGCACACTGTTGAGGAAAGATGAAATTTTATTGGTATTTCTAAGAAATATAATATGTGTTATATATATTTCCGGAAGTTGCAGAATACGCGAACAATACTTCATTGAACCATTCTTTCCATTGAAAATATCTTCCTTCACTTTTTTTGAGAATCAGTGCATAACTTTCAAATTCTTTTGCAACACTCTTTGTACTTTAATGTCAAAGAACTTCCCTAGAACGTTTTTTAAGTTTTATTCTCAAGTGTAATTTTATGTCACCCCATCATTTCTAGTCTGACGAAGTATTTTTATATATATTTTTTACATTTATTGGATTAAGGGCATGCTCTACGGAGACCACGTGACCAAATTAGTTGTTAGTTATGGAAATTTTTTTGGTGTTCACCACATCCAGACGGATTGAGATATTGTGATAAAAATTTGAGAGATTAAATAAAAAATACTAA
>JAUESI010000008.1:2525485-2538955 GCA_032275145.1 Synergus laeviventris | reverse complement strand
TACAATGTGTAATTTCCAATATTTATTCCTTTTTATAAAACATCCCTTTATGATTTGCATGCAATTCCACTTCTGAAAAGTTCACATCTCTTCTTTTTTATTCCTTTTTTTAATAATTCTATATATTCATTTGTAATCTTCTTATACCTTTCTATCAAATTTTATCCCATATGTTATTCTGTTTTACGATTGTTCTCCTGTGCCATTTCTTATTACAATTCTGGTTTTATTATTTTTATTATCACACTCCCCTTTTTTTCAATTTCCATTTTAAATTCTGTTTTATTTATATTTACCCACTGAGACAGAGATGGAACTGTTTCAAATTTTCCGTACGATCATCGAAATAAAATTTATTTCAACAGCGCTTTGACTATAAACAATTCTCGGTACTGTCCGTCGTACTTAGTATTAGTGTTTTTATAATAGATATTCAGTTATAATAAAATAAAAGATAATTTAAAATCCGATTTGCATTTTCAAAATGAATCATTTGGTATTTTTAAACTAAACACGATATTTTAATGCGACTTTTTTTATCATGTTATAGAGTGTTGGATGTTTAATGCACTCTCTATAATACTTAAATCAGTGAAAAATTAGTGAAATTACACTGATTCTCAGCGACTCTTTCCTCACGATTTTAATCAGTGAAAAGTTTACTGAAAATCAATGAAATTTTGAAAAGAGAGTCACTGATGTTCAATAAACTTCCACTGATTCAATTTTAGAGAGTATATTTTCGAAGAGCCCATTTTCAAAAGGTTTTCAACAGTTTCAAATAATAACTCGAATATTATTATTAATATTAATTAATATTTATTTTGGAAATATATTGGAAATCGTATTTTAAATTTAAAATAAGTTCAAAATCCATGTAAAATGGAAAATGCAAAATAAGTTTCTTCTTTCTATATTTAAAATATTAGATAATGGCATTTTTTGAAATGAATTCATTTGAAATAGTTACCCAGCTCTGCTAGGCATCTTTTTGATTTTTGAATGTTTTTTTTCAGTGACGATTACTGAAAAAATATATATCTATTATCTATACATAGATATATTTGAATATGTTTTTACATATATAAGAATATATCATTACTTTACTATACTAATGAATTTACTGACAATTGTTGTAGATGAAATTGTTACCTGAGGTAGCTATGGTGCCAGCAATTTTGGCTAAATCATCAATTTGCTACAATCCTATCATTTATGCAGGTTTAAATACTCAATTTGTAAGATCTCTGAAAAGCTTGTTCGGAAGAAAAGATGACACAAGAACTGAGAATCTGAGAGAACTCGAAATTACGAGAGGAGCTGAAAGTATTACTGCATTAAGTGTGGTGAAGCATCAAAATGAATTGATCATAATTAATGAGCAATCGAGTACGAATTAAAAATAAGGACAACGCGATCTAATAATTGTACATTTTAAAAAATAGAATGGTCTGTAAAAAAGAGTGTTTGAGTATTCATATAAACGTCGAACTATTCTGCATGTTATTTTGACAATAAAGAATTACATTTTTAATTAGAACTTCTCATCACGCAGACCTTTTTTGTGCTTTGTGCATGATTATATTTAATACATCATTATAGTGCAAAAAGTGATATTGAGACTTTATTATTAAGTAAATGTCGACTCTATTTTCTCGAAGCTCATTCTGGTATAACACGACATTCGATAAAATTTAAGAATAAGCTAAATTTTAAAAATAAGTCATTATTTTAAACCGTTTTTCAGAAAACTTCGAAAACGAGACGAGATATACAAAAAATGTGTTTTTTCGAATTTCAAACACTTGTTTTCGAGTTCTACAATATTTTAAGTTCTCGAACATAGGTTGGATTAGAAAGATCTTCATTTTGGGTTTCCAAAAAATTGTGTAAAAGGGCAAATTATTAATAAGAATGTATGAATAAAAACACTGTTCTAATTGCTATAAATTGCATTGATATAGTATCGATTGTATATGTTCGCTATACATTTAAATGTCACTAAATATGTGAATGGGTGAAGTTATTTTCATTTTCCATATTTTCGAGTCTGTTGTAAGTATAGTATCGATAGTTCTCATATAATGTAATTTTTTATTTTATTATTTATTGCGTTTTTTTCGATATTTGGATCCTCCCTGTTACGCAAAATTTCTTATATGTTTGTTTGTATCAGAGTCATAACAGGTTCTCTTGAATCCTCCCTTCTCCTTAAAAACATAAAATAATATTTGGACGACCCCTTACAACTTTTTTAATATTTCAATACAATACAGAATGAACAACACAAAAATATCTGCCTTTTTATAACTTCTTTTTGTTACACGTCCAAAAAGCAACGTTTTTTTTCTGTCAATTTTTTTCATATCGTGCGTTTTTTGGCTCAAGAATTAAATTTAAAATCCAATACCATTTTCCAAACTTAAAAACAAAATAGCAAATACCCATCTACATTCGTAAAAATCTGTTTTTCGGGTTTAGAGTGTCTCAAAACGTGACCATTTGACAAAAAGGGGGAGGAGATCAAATTTTACACAAATCAATAATATTTTCTCTAATGAAAATGTAAAAATGTGAGATAAATATTAACACTGAGAATGAGCTAACAATGGAACCCTTGGATATTATTATGTAGAGGGAAAGTGAAATTGTTCCGCAGAGAGTAGTAAATAAAGTAAATTCCCTTAAGGATTAAGTTCAAGAGTTTTTCAATTAAGTTTCGGTTAATTTATTTTCGATGCCTGTATATTATCATCATACCTGATTTTAGTGTACATAAAGCGTCAACCGAATGACTTATTCTGTGATCACAATATATTGGGGAGGTCCTTTTCTAATAAGGTATGATGCGCAGGTCTTTTTTTTGGTGAGACTATACTGGAGAAGGGGATAACCTACGGATACAAGGGTACGGAATATTTGATGCTTGGCACAGACTTCCCCCAGCAAGTATTCGGAATCAGTTTTCTTTTGGACGAACGCTTTTCAATTTAAATTGTGATTTTGTTCACGTTAACTTTTTAAAATAGTGAAGAATTGATTTGGTGACATTTATTTGATTATATAGTAACATTTACAAATAATAAAAATGTCTTTAAACAATACCACGGATATTCAAATTAAAGATGATCACGAATTAAGCCAAATCGTTTTCATAGGAGCTGGTGCAACGCTGATTACCGTTGGAATTATTGGATTTACACTGAACCTCTTTATCATTATATTCATTCTTAAGGATATGAAAAACCTCTGGACACCTATTAATGTTGCTTTACTTAACTTATCGGTGGGTTTCAAAACTCTGATGTTTTCTAAACTTTTATGTTATTGATGTTTAACTGTATCCGTTTAAAAATTGTATTTGTTGTGTAGTAAATATTATATATATATACATTTTATATGTTTAATTATGAATTCAAAACATTAAAAAATGATACGCTATGACTGTACGTAAATGTACTTGTTTAATTGTAATTTACTTGTTTCAAATAAATGCTCGTGTGTTTTAGAAGATAATTGTTTATTAATATAACATTTTTTCTAGCTAAAGTAACCAGAATTTTGGTTATTTTAATCAGAAATTATAGTTGAAACAACTAGAAGGGCATATTTAACCATATTACTGAATCATTATACATTTTTTTTAGTGTTCGCCACATACTGGAACCATGTTATCATTACTTTAATGTTGGTCCTTTTATTTACTAAATATGGGGGACTATAAGAATAAAAAATATCTAAAACTTTAAATTCAATTGCTAAGAAAAAGTTTCTTATAATCCTTTAAGGGGTAACACTACTCTAGCGGCAAAAAAAAGCCTAACTTTATTTATTTTAGGCGTATAGAAAAAGGAATAGGATTTGTTTTCAGAAATATTAAAAACAATTTTTTTTATCATTTTTGATATATAATTTTTCTTTTCAAAAGTAATTAGTTCGGCTAAAATAAATACTAGGAATTATATACTATATAATAATCGTTCTTTTTTTGTGTGTGCGGAGAATTTTGTTTAAATCCCTTCAAGTCTTGTCAAATTGCTTTAAAATCCTATTAAGCCCCCTGACAGGGGCAGTGGGGTTAACTATTGCACCACTGTAGCTGATGAAAAAAGGTCTAACTTTAACGTTTTGAATATTCTCTCTGAAAAAATTATTTTATTCAAAATAATTTGTTTATTGCAACAGAACGCATGTTATGGTTATTTGTAATTTTGAAAATTTTCGTTTGAATCTTCAAATTATCAAAATTCAAAGCTGATGTATAAGAAAATAAAAGGTTTCTTGTGTCATAAAAAATTAAATAATCTAATATTAATACATTTTATTTAAAAATATGAATGGCAAGATCAAAGTTTCGAGCTTGAATCATGGAAGTTTTATTTCAAAAAGCAATAAGAACATATATTGGTTTAAGAGAAATGATAAAATAAAATTTCAATTAAAAAAACTTTTGTTGTAAACAATTATTATCCAAACTTAATGCCTCCTCTTAATGCTGGGTTTTTTTTTAAATTATATTTTGTAGAATAATAGTGCCCTCTTAAGTAGTGTATCTATTTGTTTAAAAAAAATAGGGTGTGTATCAATTATTATACGTATATATATATATATATATATATATATATATATATACTTACGAAAAATGATTAATAACGAGAAAGATTTAAAACTTTTTCTTAAATCTCATCTGATCTTATAAGAATTTGAGTACCCCGAATGATCGAGAACTTCAATTAACGTTCCGTCATGTTTACAATTTTTGTTTGGACAGTTCTATAATGTGATAATATATAATATATATTTTAGAATATAAATTGATAAATATAAGGAGGAAATATGTAACCTGTCTTATTAAATTAATGAAAAATTACATTTATAAACAATAAAACCTAATCCTGCATATGAGATTCCATTATAGATGAATTGATATATCTACATATTATAAATTTTGTTTTATTTTGATAAACGAATTTTCACTATAATAGAGATTTTAGTGTAAAAAATAAAAGTATAAAATAAACTTTTAAGGAATTATAACATTAACAGCTGATAGTATGTTGGAAATCAAATACTGGGGCAGCCAGCTGTTCCTACTTCAATTAAAAATTAAAAAATTAATTAAAGTTGCAGTATTTAAAAAAAAGTACAAACTTTAATGAAAAGATCGCCATGGACTGATATGTCGTACTTTCTGTCATTTCCAAAAATTTCAGCGAAACATCTTTCTTAATTTAAAAAAAAATTTAATTTAAGAAAACAACTGTGGAAAGTTTAAATGATCTTGCGTTGACTTATTAGTGCTAACACTATATATATGCAAATTTCGTAACTAGCAGCTTTTTCACGAACAGTCAGTGTTAGGAATTAAATAAGAGAAATTCTATTTTAATTAGATTGCAGACTTTTTAATGGCTTTCCTTGGAATTCCCTTTGCCTCAGTATCTGCCCTGAGTGGTGGTTGGCCCTGGAGCTATGAGCTTTGCACTTGGTAAGAAAAAAGTATAATGACAGTTTTTTGTATTACACATCAAATTTTGATCAAACTATAAACAACTTATACTTTTTTACCCCCAAGGTATGCCTGGTTAATGTCTACTCTAGGTGTAGCCAGTATTGGAAGTTTGGCGGCGATGGCTTTGGATAGATGGATTTTAATTGTAGCACCAGTAAAACCATTTACGACGAGGTAAGACTCGAAAAAAGTATAACATTTTTACTTAATAATAGTTTCTAATACTTTCTCAACAGAGGAAGTGTCAGATATGTGTTTATTGAAGGAAAATAAAGGTTCCTTTTGTGTGTTGAGCCGAAACGACTGTCTTGTAAAATTAATACATTTTTTTGATAAATAAAAAAGTTATAGTTAAATTTTTTATTTTTGAAAATTATTAATGCTGAAGCGTATTTACAATGGTCACTGTCATTTCAGTGAAAAGGGAAAGAATTTTATCCTGGATGTCGACAATAGAAAACTTTTCAACTTATACCATTGTAAAATTCCACACGAAAATGCTTTTCAACACCCTCTTTTGCATTACATATTCAATGGATTATATTTATAGATCCTTATTTGACAAAAGTTGTTCTGAACAAGAGACACTATAAGGCGTCCCTTTTACTTTGATATAAGAGAAGAATAATTTTGTTTTCACATCTGTGGCCGCTTCAAATAATATTCAAGAATACAAAAAATCTAAAAAAAATGTATATTTAAATTTGTAATAACACAGAAAAAACCAAGTGTAGTATTTACCAATTTCACGGTAAATATTAACTGCAGCAAAAATTACCCACAGGAGGGTAAATACTAGTAAAATGAGTAAAATTTAACTAATTTAGATTCAGAGAGTGAACATTATCTTCCTAGTATGTTATTACTTTATCTATGTGACTATATAGGGTAGCATATTTAAGTTAAACATTGTTCTTTATTTATTTCAAGTCCAGGCTCATGGGAGTAAGGTTTTAAACAATAATAATTTGTTCTTATTATAGGCATGCTACTTTAATATCAATATTCGTATGGATATACGCATTATGCACATCCACACCTCCTTTATTTGGTTTCGGAAAATTTGGACTAGAAGCGAGAAATATTTCATGCAGTATTGCTTGGGAGAGTCACGATTCTGAAAGTAAAATTCAGGCTTACATTGGATTTCTCTTCACGAGTGCATTTGCTATTCCTATGGGGATCATTATATTTTCCTACATCTCTATAATACTTACTTTGAGAAATTCTAAAAAAAGAGTCAGTAAGTATAATTTCCTTTTTCTTGTGTCGTATAATGGCTATTCTAATACATCTACCTATAAACCGAAATTCTATTTTCTGCAGGTGCAAGACATAAACAACAAGAAAGGGTAACAAAAATGGTGGCAGTGATGATTTTGGGTTTCGAGCTCGGATGGTTGCCATATACTATTGTATCGATTTTAAAACAACTTTTTCATGTAAGAAATAACCGTTACCATTCTAATGTCACAAATGAAAATTATTTTATCATTTGTTATAGATGTCAGCATTTATCTTTATTGAAGAAATCCTTGAGTTATTTTCTGACGAGGGAAAACTTGGGATGTCCTTGAGGAATTTAAAAATTCTTTTACACGAGAATTTCCACGAGAATTTTTTCAATAGGGATTATACTTTGAATATGCCAGTTTATATTAAAAATAAACACTATTCCAAAATTTGCAGGCTGACTTACCTTCCGAAATAGCGATGATACCAGCAATAATGGCGAAAGCGTCGTGTGCTTACAATCCAATTATTTACGCCTGCTTGAACCCTCAATTTTCGAAATCAGTACGGAAAATCTTCACTAAAAAGAATGAAATTTCTATTACAACAAAAGCAACCACTAATAAAACCACTGTAGGAATCGACATGAAACCAGGAATATAAACACAATAACCAATATATGAACGATATGAATAATACGACAATATAATATATATATAATATATACCATATACCATATATGTATAAATGTATCATTCACCAGTATTAAAATCTATATTGTCAATTGGACTGAATATCAGACGAAAATAAAAAATTTTTTTTTTAACTGATAAATCTAATATAAAGGTCAAAAACAATGTTTTAAAATAAAAAACTACAATTGGCTGATGTTATATATTCTTTAAAAACCGCAATAACTGGTAAAATCCCTGAAAATTTCAATACATTTCATAAATTTCCTTAAAATACCGTGAAATCCTTTAATATTTCAAAAATTTAAATCAATAATCTTTTCAACAATATATCTTCGATATTTTCGAGATATATAGTAACATCACTTTTTTAAGATAAAATACATTTTACCGAAGCGGCAAAGAATTTTTCAAAATACTGTTTAAAATATTACTTATAGGCACTGTTATGCCTTATTCATGAATATAGGTACACGTGCATAATCTCATCTCCCCCTATTTATGAGCTAAATTTAATCCATGCTACATATTTATTATTTTCAGCATAAGGATGATAATCTCCTTAAATTATTAACAATTTTTTTCTTTTTTAGTATTTTCTAAATTAAGAGCTACTGAAGATTACTTTTTCGTGAAATCTCACTTTTTGGTAAGAAACTAAACAATAGAAAATTCTACTTTCTTCTCCTTTTTTCATTTCTTTTTTGTATAACATTCTTTTCGGAACACAGATGATGGATTGAAACTGGGTCGCATTGCTTCAAACGTGAACGATTTCCCTTTGAAATATCTATGGCACTTTCTCGTGTAACTTTATTCTTGATATCAAAAACGCGGCATAAGTGAGCCGAAATTGATACAAGAGAATTGCAATAACGCGTTTATTTTGACGTAATATTGTCATGAGCTGCATTGAGTCTTCCTTAATTTTATTAATGTGCCACACACGCTGAACATAAATGTCAATCAACTTAATATCATATTTAAATGTACCACATGGCATCATAAGATGCCAGTGAAATGTAAATTATGTTTGGAAATTAACAGAAGTTATTGAGTGTCACGTTTTGATGTAACGACGCTATTATATGATTACATCATGGTCGTTCCGATCGGTCAAAGAATCGCGAATTCATAACACGCACAGGGTTATGCAGTATCCAGTCGATCGAGATGGCGAAAGTGAAATCGCTTGGAAAATGCATAGGTTTTCGCTATTTTTTTTTACCTTGATTTTTTGCCTTGATTCTCGTCTTAATCGGTAAGTACAGGAAAATCAATGACGAAGTATACATACAAATGGGACAGTCATCCTCTATAATCATTTCTTCTATAAATTATTTTCTATTTTCTTATAATAAGGCGAAGAAGAGATATATTTTTAAGCTACTTATAGATATTCACAAACTATAAAGTGAATAAAAATATTACCTTTATTACCTATAATTATACATTGCAAAAGTGATACATTTCGGAAAAAAATAGCAAACTATTGCATTCAAGATAAAAGTGAAAATATTTTCACACCCGATCCACTGAATTTCAATTAACTGGTTTAAATTCAGTAGTCGTACGCACTTCAAGCGAAATCACCCGGTACCACAAACAAGCTTATAATGGCTTCATACTTTCTAGTGATTCACTAAAATGAATTTGGTAACAAAATAAACATTTTGTGTACACAATATGTTCAAAAATTCTGTGTTACGCATAAACAAGAAAGAGAAGATACAACTCTCCCTTTCGAAAAAATATTATAGGAAAATCAGGTATATAGGCCTATAATGATTTTTCTATCATTATTTTAGGAATAAATAATACCTATTAGAATAATGGTTTTCCTAAAAATTTTTTCATATATACGAAGAAAATCCATCAGGTTCCAAAAAAGGTTTTTTTCAATATATTTCAAAGAGAATATATATATATCTACCATAATAGATCTAATATGATGTCCTGAAAAATTGTCCGGATGTGTGTATACATGTGTGTATGTGTGTATGTATTATTTTTAACGATCCTGCAAGATCTGGAGAACCTGTTCAGATAAATTGATGAAAGGCATACTTACTTATATATTGGTATGTATAATACTTTTATAATTTTTAACTCTCTAAACTTGAATCTGTGAAAATTTCAGTGACTTTTCACTGATCCTCACTGGATTTTCACTGAATGAAATCTTGAAAAGAGAGTCACTGAAAATCAGTGAACTTCCACTGATTTAATGTGGTGACTTATTTTTAGCTATTTCGATCAGTGAATTTCCTAGAAAATTGTGTGCATTGGATTGTGTAACCAGTTTTGAAAAGGAGCCGATAAAAAAAGTGTTCCATCTCCCCCCGACTTAGTTTAAAGATTTTCCGTTTAAATGAATTATATTTACGGGCATCACGAAAAAAATGCTGTCAGATTCAATTTGCATTAAAATGAAACGTCAAAAATGTAATTCAACGTTTCCCCTTATAAACAAGATGTACTCATGTGCACAGAATCTTTCCTTAGGTTGCCGCCTCCGATTCTGTTTTTTTTACTTGTTGTATTAAAAAAATAACTATTATTCAATTCTGTTTTTATTCCCTACAAAAAAGGATTGTGTTTATGGCCCATTATGAATTATTATTATCATTCTTTTTTGAATAAACAACTAATTTATATGCGAAATGGTTAAGAAGCAATTATATTTTTAAATCGTATGTTGTGAATAATCTTGAAAGACTCTTCGACTTCTTTGAAAACTATAAACTGCAATATTCATTATAATGTCTCATATCGCACAGGTATACATAAATATAAGTGAACGATCTGGTGTGAAAGGTGCATAAAGAACAGGTCCAGATGAAGTGAGCCTTGGAGAAAACTTATTAATTTTGCTCTAGATAAATACTAAAATTCAGTATCTATTTGTACCGAAAAATTCGGCTATTTGAGCTGAAATTTTGGTACAAATATACATCTTTCCACCTCCTATATTTGTACCGAAAAAATACTAAAATACTACAAATATTAAAACATTTTTCAGTAATTTTGTCTGATGGAAAAATCTGAGTGTCAAATGTAAAAGTTAAAAACGAGTGGCATTATATAGCATTATAGAGGACGGAAAAACTCACCTTTCCCTTTCTAATGCAGCCAATCAAATGCAATATTTTGCTATTTGTACGAAAAAGCTGTACACCTAGCCACGACCTAAAAAACAATAACATGTATGCTTAAATATATTTTAATAATATCAGTATGAACATGATTATAAAGTAAATAATTATTATTTTGGATTGTGGAAAAAACAATATCGATGTCTGGCTTAATTCATTTCCGAGCTCCTGGAAGGAAAATTGTTTTTCATTAGTCACGGTCATTGATACATTCGTTTTTCGAGAATATTTAATGACAATTTCTATTTATAATAGTAAGACAGGAGGCTGAACTTCCTGAGAAAAGTATATAAGATAATATCTAATCAAGCGTAAAATCAAGACATCTCATTGATTGAAATTGGGTACCGACCCCTCAATTTCTCCACTCACTCTCACTATAATATGACTCGCGACTATTGACATTCCATGATTTTATATTGCTTTCTGACACAATATTCCAGAAGCTTTTTATTTTTATTTTTATTTTATTTTTATTTTTACGAAGTCATAGAACTGGAATTAAATTATGAACATTTTCAGATGATAAATATTTTGAAAAGTGATTAGTTATTAAGTTTTAAGGCAGAATTTTTTAGAGTTATCAACTGGCTAGAACTTTTTTATACTATAGAAAAATGCTCTGGGATTTTCGACATTATCTCTCGAATTCAATATTTTATACTTGAAATGAATTGAACAAAGGCAAAAATAGCAAAAAATACATCGTTTGACAACAAAAGATCTTCCTATGGAGTTTGTGAAGAAAATAGGTGGGAGCGACTCTCTCTTCAGTCCAGCTGATCATAAAGTCTGCACTGGTCAGTCAAACTTTCACGCTCCGCGATATTCGAAGTTTATTCGAGCCCGCTGATTTTCTCAAGAATTGTACAATTCACGGATTCACAAATTTTGTTTTTAAAAAGCATACTTCTAACTCATATAAACTTATTTTGTAAAATTTTTAAAAGTCCTCTATACTCTGGAGAGAAATGTAAAGGTGATAACATTACTTTCTCCTTATCTTATAAGAAGCAACTACGTTTCGTTGTGTTTAATAATGAAAGTGAATTTCAATGAATTTTAAATTAAGAGTGTGTGCAATTTTGAAAAATGGAAACTTGACGCAAATATTTTCGGATATATCTTTTGAAACATATGTGGTAAGTCGAGTTTTTTGAAAAAGTGTAAAAATGTTCTATATATGCTCTCTAAAATGAACTCAGTCAAATGGCACTGATTCTTAGTGACTCTGTTCTCAGGATTTCAATCAGTGAAAATTCACTGGAATTTTCAGTAGCTTCAGTGACAGTTACTAAAAATTTCAGTGCCCTGCACTGATTTCCAGTAGATTTTCACTGATTGAAATATTTAGATAACTTTTACCTTCTGTCGTTGGAAAATCGAAGACAACCATTTCTGTTTATAGGATATCTGAATATCAGTCAATGGGAGATTTTTATGGCTTTTCGATGATAAAGTGTTAAAAGAAAAATAGTTGGCATGAGAAAATTTCAAACATTTTCAAACCCAGAATGTCAGACTGTGAACTTGAATAATTTTTCATTGAAAGATTAAACAAAAATAAATAGCTCACCGCTACTTTCAGTTACATTTTTCATGGTTTTAATATTAATAATATTTTATTTAAATTTGAATAATACTTTGTATGCTTCTTCCTCATACACAGAAAAAATAATTGTAACGCAGATTAGTAAAAGTAACTCAACTTGAACCAGTAAATGCTGTGGGGGTGGGGCTGGTAAAATATATATAATATTGTAAAAATGTTACACTAGCAATTGATTTATTATTTTCATTTATTTCATGAAAGTGTACTTATCACTGTGCAAGGTTGAAATTTTTCATCACCAAATATCTGTCTTTTTAAGTATATATTTATATATTTTAGTTAGAATTATTTAAAATTTTTCCCAATTTAAAATGATTGATATCTCGCCTTCGACAACTTTCAACCCATGCTTTTCAATCTTCATTTTCTTCAAATATTAATGCAATAAAGAATACCTCTGCGGAGACCTTGATGGTTTCTGTGGATTTTCTTCCTTTATTTTATATTAAGATTATAGATGTTATTACTTGTAAGCCCCTTACTCAAGTCTCAAAAGATTAAAAGAATATATATTTAAAAGATCGGTTATAGAGAGAGAGAGAGAGAAATTTTTTTTCCTTTCTCTCGACAAAACAGAAATTCTCAATATTATTCAAGTATAAAATCATATTAGAATTATTAATAAATATACACATGATGAGAAACAACTAGGAAGTTTGATTTACGAATTCATTCATACATAAATTTGGGCAAATTGAAACGTATGAAAATAGGTCAGACGAAAATTCGCGTATTTACTACATTTAATATGGAATCTAACTTCAATTGAATAATTAAAACATTTGACGGTTTCTGCACGCTGCATAATGAAGTTTATAAACAACTGTGCGTTCTACAATTTATAATATACATACAAATATTACTGTTCTAATTAAAGTGGATCATTCTCAAAAATAATTGTATGCCCTGGCGGCTTGCAAAATTAATGTCTAGATTTGAGATTAAATTTCGAATAAGAAAAAATTAATTTGTTCAAAATGAGACAAAGATTAATAAAAAAATTTCTTTATTTACGAAGTTCTTTATAATAATTTATTAATAATTGAGTCAAGAAGTAAGAAATTCAACTTGGTATATAGTGGAATAAGTATCGCAAATTTCATCAATTTATCTGTTCACGTTCTCCAGATATTATTGCAGGATCGTTAAAAGCGTGATATACATACACAGTAAACACACACACACACATCCGGACAATTTTTCAGGACATGTTAGATGTATTTCCCTTCAAATATATTGAAAAAAGAACATTTTTTTGTGGTGACA